>CAUYRH010063530.1:0-101052 GCA_963574655.1 Perodicticus potto | reverse complement strand
TCAAGCTGTCACCCTGGGTAGAGTGCCGTGGCATCACAGCTCACAGCAACCTCCAATTCCTGGGCTCAAGCGAGTCTCCTGCCTCTGCCTCCCAAGTAGCTGGGACTACAGGCGCCCGCCACAATGCCTGGCCATTTTTTTGTTGCAGCCGTCATTGTTGTTTGGTGGGCCGGGCTGGATTCGAACCCGCCAGCTCAGGTGTACGTGGCTGGCGCCTTAGCCCATTGAGGCGCCGAGCCAGAGATTTTTTTTAAATACATGGATAACTTGATAAAGACTAAATACCTGAAATGTTTCCTAGTTTAGCATGAGTATACTTCAGCATAGTAAAGCAAAGTCAGAATCAGACACCACAGCAGGCGGGGCCCTGTCAGAAAACTGGAGTCTCCTCGCTGAGAGGGAGGGGATGAGAGAATAGAGAACTACCCAGGTACTTTTATTTTCAAAGACACTTTGAGGTCTGTTTTAAAATTGTGATGTAAAAGTGGGTTTTACCCTGGGAAAAGGCAAATACCAGCCACTAGCCCTGTTAGAGAGAAGAGTCCTATCAAAAGTAACCACACCTTCAAAAAGGGCAAGCCCCTTGTGGGAAAAAGAACAATTAGTGTCTGTTTGGCTTTTATTTTAGTACATTGGGATCATTTTTCCGTGAAGGAACCAATGCTGCTTTTGATTTCAAACCTGTGAACTCTACTGCCAAGCTGACATACCACAGAACATGAAAGGAAATGATTTTTTTATAAAATGGTCTTTTCTAGTAGCTGTGACATTTTAAAGCATAGGTATAACAACTAAAAGCAGCATGCACTGTTGTGAGGAGAGAAGAAAGGATTCCCTTTGGAAAAGAAATTGCAAGTATCATTTGATGGTATTTTTCAGGTAGTCTCTTGAAACTTTAATCCCCCTGGCCCAACAATAAGAAATATAACCCCGATCTGGCCCTACAAACTGTGCACTGGCTGATGCTCTTAGAGGCAGGGTCCTTCACTGGAACTTGCCTTTTATTCCTCCACTACAGGACACCAAGACTTCGCCAAGCAACTAAATCAAAATGGAAAACAAGTCAAATGATAGGGACTGTGCTTATATTTTCCTCTCTGCAGAATGTTATGCAATGGGCTGTAAGCCCTCCCATGAGCCACGTTCTTCAAAGCTACAGTGGCTTGTGGCTAGGTTTCCCAACTCCCCACAGACTCCTGCACTTGACAGCTGCTAGCTGCTTATCCTACACATTATATATACCAAAGTTTCTTTAAAATTTAGTGTGTTGAAGATTTCCTAAAAATCTCCAAAGTTATAAAAAAAAAATTGCCTGCCTCCTTTTCTTATAAAAAATGACATGAGAAATGGATCTTAAGATATCGAAAATACCTGCTGCTCATGAATTTTATTTATTAAAACATATATGATCATATTTAGCTGTGTAGCTTACTGTGTTTGTGAAATAAGAAAGCTAAACAAGCTATTTCTATAAAATGGCATTTGATAATTATATGTTTCACAATGCATATGTTATCTACTTCACAGAAAATAAACATGCTATTAACTCTCAGGTAGTAACTTGGCAAGTGGCATTTCCCTAGCATCAGATCTGACTGTAGTAGTCATGGGACACAATGACAACAGGAATAAAAAGTTAGGAAAATAACTGGGACCCTAGTCTCACTTTTCAAAAGAAGTTGCTTTCATTCAATGTATTTCTTAATTAGTATCTTATGGAATGATCAAACAGAAACATCAAGTTATTTGTTAGTTATTATGAACTAGCAAATTATGCAAGGCATATATTGCATATGCTAAAATATACACTATATACAAGATACTATAAAATACATACATATATAACATAATATAAATTATTCTGGTGTCACACTGTCCACCTCAGCATGAACAGGTTCATCTACATACAAATAAGAATTAAAAGGTTGAGATACATATTATTTATTATTGCAGGACTTTTAAAAACCACTTTCTCGGGTGGCGCCTATGGCTCAAAGGAGTAGGGCGCCGGCCCCATATACCGGAGGTGGCGGGTTCAAACCCGGCCCCAGCTAAAAACTGCAAAAAAAAACCACTTTCTCCCAATAAAATCTAAGTAGTTGTTAGGGTAGGTTCTGTACCCTATCAGCACTGAGCCAGAGGGTAGCTGAAGCCACTAGGTTAAAACACTTCCAGAAGTCATACTTTTCTCAAAGATTAGATAAGAAACACTATATGAAAACATGCACAAATAATGTAAAATGTACTTAGAAAATAAAAGAAGTCTTCTCATAAATTTCACATAATTTTATATAGGTTCAGTATCCCTGATCTGAAATCCTTGGGACTAGATGTGTTTTGGATTTTGGAGTATTTGCATATATCCAGTTGAACATTCTAAATCCAAAAATCCAAAATGCTCCAGCGAGCATTTCCTTTGAGCATCAGTTTTGGATTTTGGACCATGTCAGATTTCCAGATTTGAGATGTTAGATCCCAGGACCTTCAGAAATCTCTGTTCAAATTGCTAAAGCAAATTACTACAGATCACTGTTAGAGCTCTGGACTTTGGAACGCCATTTCTGAGTCAAGGCTGGGATTATGTCTCTCAAAGATTCAGAGAAAGAAGGAAAAAAAGAAGGGACAGGAGAAAGGGGATACAGGAGGGAGAGATGTTAAGTGAAGATGACAAAATAGTATATTCTTTCTCAAACTACACGGATTACATATAGGCTAAAATTTTATTTAGTTTTTACAACTCAGAGATAGGAGGGCCTGAAGTACCACTCAGTCACTAACAATGATCATAAGTAAACAATGAGTCCTGCCCTATCATGGCACTGAGCTAGATGGCATAAAGATTGTAAGAGCTGCCAATAGGAAATTTTACCTGTTTAAAGACCAACATTTAGTCCTCTGCATACCACCTTTCTAGCCTCATGTCCCATTACTCATACCCTTCAACAACCAAATGTGTTTTGACACTTGCCAATTTCCCTACCTGGAATGCCCTTCTCTCCAACTGTCCAGTTGGCACCCAAGTTACTTTTCCACCCGTAGCCAAACTATTGTTTCTTCATGAGACCTTCTTCACCATACTCCCCTCCCTTGGATAATTAATATTTGGTTTTTACACTGATCACACTGTATTTCAATTAAGATTGAATCCATACTTTCAATAAACACCAAACAAAGTGGAGAGAAGAGATATAATGTAATTTATACATATGCGCATATATGTACACAAATATATCTATGTGTGTATGTGTTTACATATATGTATATATGTGTGTATTTATATACATAAAATATAATTTTTAGTAGCAGGTACCGGGACTCTTTAACTTACCAAAGTTGAGGTAACAATATTGGGGCCTTCAAACAGTATAACCAGATGCCTAGACAGCATTTATTAAGAGATCTGCTTACAATTTGCTTATGAATGTTATAACTCTTAATACTGGTATTGGTGCAGGTGAAGTGACCTGTGAATGTTGAGGTGTTTTCCATCAAAAGTTCTACATGTAGAGTGACCAACCGTCTCTAACTGCCCTGGTCAGAATGCAGTGGCCTCATCATCGCTGACTGCAATCTCAAACTCCTGAGGGTAAGCAATGTTCCAGCCTCCAGGGTAGCTGGGATGTGCGGCAATACCCGGCTGAGTTTATATTTTTTATAGAGATGGGTCATCAGACTCCTAACCTCAAAGGATCTTCCTTGCCTTGGCATTCCAAAGCACTAGGATAATAGGCCTGAGCCACTTCACTGGCCTCCAACCTAACTCTTGATTAGAATCAACATCTCTTAACAGTGAAGCAGAGGATTTAAGAATTGCATTACAATACAACTATTCAGAAGACAAAAAATGTCAAATGAAATTCAGACAGAAAAATTTTAATCCAATTTTTTGTCACCAAATTCAACTTTCTGATCTTATTAACAGGACTCCTAGCAAGTGGAACATTTGACCTGACTTAAATTTAAGTTTGACCTTTGTTCCAGCTGTTGTTCAAGAAATAATGGTTAGAGAAAGATATGCCATAGTAAAAAAAAAAAAAAAATAGTGATAACAACAGGTAACAATGCAGGAAGGCAGTCACTAAGAAGAAAATAGAAAAGTAACAGCTAAGAAAATCCGGGTATGAGAGGGTAAAGCCTAAAAAGAAATATGCCAAATGCAAAGAAGAAAGAAAATTAAATCAACAGTTTTTGTACCATCCAACAAATGAGAAACTAATGTATACACAAGTTTGCAAGATCCATGGACTGCTGAGAGTGAAAGACTATAGTGCAGAATACATAAACAATCTGTTACTGTCCTGCACTCATTTCTGAGGAAGACTTCACTTCTAACAGCCTCATTTGGGGAAAAAAAATTAAAATCTTGTTCCAGAGGCATACGTCCTTACTAGAACTTCCACAAGGAAGCCAAAGTGATTTAAAAGAAACTGTGCACTTGACATCCATTCTGTGTTTAGTTTCTATGTATATATCCCTTCTCTTATCTGTTTATAAAGATTTGGTTAAAAAGAAAAAGTTAATCATTCATTTACCATATTTTTTCTTTGGTCACACAAGAACTTTCTGTATTCCAAGTTTCAAAGTCTGGGAAATAGGGCTACATCACTGGAGAAAACAGTAGCAATTTGTTCTAAATACAAAATAGCTTATTTTCCTCTGGCAAGTCTCCAGGGCTTTGGGCAGAGGGAAAGGATCCTTACTCCTCTCTGGAGACATCAGGCCAGAAGCCTGGACTACTGTCAAAACTTAGCTGTGGGTGGGAGAGAATACTTAAAAATTATTTATCTTTCACATCAATTTGGGAACTGATTAAAGATTTTTTCCTTATTAACAGTTTTTCTACTCTTTGGTCTTTTGTTGGTGTTCATCCCCATTCTGGCAGCCCCCATTGGCTGATTTAATGGTACCAAGGGGCTGAGAATGTTGCTGTCCAAAAGAAAAAGCATTCTCTCACAGGGACTGGGAAGGCAATCTGCAATCACAACAGTAGCTACTTGTTAATTTTCTATTTGAAACACAGTGATGTCAATAGTATTGTACCCTGCCAGCCACCATGGGGTAAAGTACATTTTGAAACCAAAACAAACTTCCTACGTGCTGGCAAGTCAGATTTGGGAGACAGTGATAACATTCCATAAGACGCTATTCTTGTTTATATACAAAACACACACAACAAAAATTGAGTCTAGGGCAGCGCCTGTGGCGCAGTGAGTAGAGCGCCGGCCCCATATACCAAGGGTGGTGGGTTCAAACCCGGCCCTGGACAAACCGCAACAAAAAAATAGCTGGGCGTTGTGGCGGGCGCCTGTAGTCCCTGCTACTCGGAGGCTGAGGCAAAAGAATTGCCTAAGCCCAAGGGCTAGAGGTTGCTGTGAGCTGTGACGCCATAGCACTCTATCGAAGGCGACAAACTGAGTGTCTCTAAACATAATAATAATAAAAGAAAAAATGAGTCTACTCTTCTACAAAAGTTTAAGTCTAACTTTTACAGCTCCACTCCTACCCAACCCAGTATAACTGTTTAATTGTATCAAATTATTGTCCAGGATGGCAGAGGGAAATGAAGAAATACTATTACTGATCTCTAATAAAACAGTAATCCCACATAGCACAAACAGCACACTTGAAAATGCTTTATAATGGAGCTGTTCGTGTACTGCATAGAAGCATGATGAAAATAGCAAAGTGACTTTAAAAATGGTCCCACTAATAAGATGTGATTAGTGTAATAGCTCATTTGAAGGGGATCTATTCACTTAGGAAATAAGATACATTTTATTAAATGAAACAGGAACATTCTAGCCTAAGAATTACTGCATCCCTGGAAGGTGAATACTCAACAATTTATACTGAATTTGAGTAACCTGAAATAAAGAGCTAACTGACTATAAGTAGTAACCATGCTTACTACTGGCAGATGGCAAATGGTTTGGCATGGCTGGACATCTGCCAATTCAGATATTTTAAAGTCTCATTTTAGTACAATTATCCCAAAATCAAAATGCAATTTGTTTTTTGGTAAAGAGGGGGATAACATCTGGAGTAGAAAAAGGGGGTAACAAAGAGCAACTGTTGGCTGATGTGTTTGTGTAGTTTTTTGTGTTGTCTGTTTTAACCTTGAAGTATGCATAGGCCATTTGGAACCTCTGGAAAAACAGAATTCACAGAATTTTAAATTTGCCATACTCCTAAAAGTGACAGAAAATTAATGTTCTGTTGTATCTTTTTATTACTAAATTGCTTAACTATTCTGAGCTTTCTCTTTCATTATACCACATCACATTTTTTTTCATGACCACAAAGACCCAACTTAAGAGTAGTTTTGTAAGTTACTTCTGGAGCCAGCCTAGTATAACAGAACACCTGGCACCAATCCTGGGTGTGCTCTTCTCTGATAAGGCAGACGTTTTTTTCAGTGTTTTCTTAGGACATTGACAGATGGCAGTGGACAGTGAACATGCCTTAAGAACTATGACATTAAAAAAAAAATCATCTGAAAAAGGAAAGGTGTTCAGAAAATTAACAGTTACAACAATCTCCTAAATGGTAAACTTTTATCAAGCAAAAGACTGGGTTTAAGTTATGGCTAGACTGCAATACTACTGGAGTTTCTATTTATATCTGTCTAAATCTTAGTTTGACTCTCCTCTGAAAAAGTCCAGGAAAAGACTACATGAGAGGAGAATAAGGGCTCTGGTATTCACTTCATGTGATTCCAACCAAGCTCAGTATTATTTGAGTTTTCTGTTCCGAGGACTGCTACACAAGTGTTTTACACTTTTTTCTTTGTATTTCCTTATTCTTTTTTTTGAGACAGAGTGGCATCACAGCTCACAGCAACCTCAAACTCTTGGGCTTAAGCAATTCTCTTGCCTCAGCATCCCGAGTAGCTGGGACTACAAGTGTCCGCCACAACGCCTGGCTATTTTTGTTGTTGTTGTACTTGTTATTGTTGTTTGGTAGGCCCAGGCGGGGTTCAAGACTGATAGCCCCAGTGTATGTGCCTGGTACCCTAGCCACTGAGCTACCGGTGCTGAGCCTATTTCTTTATTCTTAAAACTGACAAATAATAATTGTACATTCTAATTTCATCAACAGCTCAGGGGAGTTGCCCTGAAAAATCTTTAAAGTTCCATGGACTTCAGAAAAGAAGGAAGACCCAGGCCAAGGGAACATGCCAATCAAAATCCTGGATGTTCATTGCCACAGGCTGTGCGGCTCTCTGCCTAAGTACGTTCCAGGAAAGGAATATGAAGACTATTACTCCAATTGATGAAGCTTGTAGAATAAATAGGTGTAAAGTCTATCAAACTTGGCTATATTTCCTTTCAGATACTACAGAATGAAAGGCCTAAAGCATCTTTCAGGGTTACCAATAGATCATATACCATAAAACAAAATATATATTAAGGATCCTTTGAAATAGTCAATATTTACTCAGTATTTTCAAAAATACCAGTATTTCCTGAACATTATAAGCCCACTTACGCAAGCTTTTCTCATTCAACTGACCCAATACACACAGCAGTAAATTCCAACTGTTTTCAAGAAGTTTCAAGAGTTCAGTATCACCTAATGCTCTTTAGGAAAAGATACATCCATTATAAAAATAGCAGTGTTACAAAATCATTCAGCTCTATCTAAATTGTGTTACATTTACAAGTGTTTTAACTGCAAAGATAGAATTTCTAATCCAGAAAGCTTTATTTAGAAGAGACTAAATTTTTTTACAGCTTTGCCAAATACAAGCTGTTCTGCAAATAAATAATTGTGAAATGGCTGAAATAATGTGAATCAAGATAGAAAAACATAAAAAATTGCAATTTCAAAGAAGAATGCAACACTGGTCACACCAATGGTCCAAATGCCAAAGAGTTTTTGTCAGTGACACCAATTATGGCTCAGGGAAGATTCTGACAGTTGTCCTCTGTGACAATGACCTATATATTATAGAAACATACTTCTCACTATCTTTCCAAAGCCCAATAGCAATATTTTACCAAAGAACTGATTTAAACTTGGTTTTATTTTACTTTCTATTAGGACAGTAAGTCCCTACATAGACCATACATTGTTGTATTCAGTAGAATTTTTTTAATCAGAAAATTCTTCCTTTGAGATGTAAAAGAGGTACACTCCTTAATTTTAGTCACTATGATTTTGGTAAAGAAATCTAAGTGCACCCTTTCCTAATTTCCATATTTCTCTCTTATTCTAATTTAGCCATTACATTTCCAGATTAGAAAGCCCATATCTTTCACATTTAATTTTAGGTTATTTAAAGGGTCAGCTTTTCTCTAATTACTTCAGATAAAAGTATTGGAAAACAAAGAGAAAAACAGATTTTTTTTTTCTTTATAATAGCATAAAATCCCATCTCAACTTCATTTTTCAGGCAAGCTTAAAGATAGGTTGTGGGTTTAAATTTTTAAAAATCAATAATCTAGGAAGATGTATTAGAGCAGGCAGAAAATTTAAAAAGGCACAGGATTTCCCACACAAACAGTTTTTTAGGGTTCTCTATTAAAGGATAAAATGAGAAACACTCTGATAAAATATAAGGTACTAGAGGATATTCATGATCTCAAAAGGTACTAGGCTCTTCATTACATAGGGTTTGCTAGAACAAAATTAACATCTTCAACAGTACCCCAAACAGAACAACATCTAAGAGATTCTGGACAGCTAAGGAAATGAGTACAGTTATCCTTTTTTATTCACAGAATGCAGATTTAACCATCCCAGTTGAAGCTTTTGGTTGTTTTCACGAGTCACTTAGGCATTCACCAATACTGCCACTGCAAAAAGAACAAATGATAGTGGATGTCCCTTCATAGAAAAACATAGCCATTAAAAACGACACCATATTTTAGCTGGCATCAGAGACATACCAGGAAAAGAACAATAAATTAAGAGAGAATTCACTATCACATTCTCTAAATGTACTCTTAGGCCCATAGCTATCTTATCCGTGCTGAAAAGCTATAGATCCACCCTCACCCCAGAATAAGTGGCAAGCTATATTTTAATTATTAAAAGACAGAACAAAAAAGACTCCAACACAGCATTTCTCCTGAAAGCCCTTTCAAACATAATGAAAACATGACAAAACCAATTTTGGCAAACTCCTGGACAGAACCATGCACGTCACAGAAATAATCACTCTTGACTAAGCTGTTCATAGCAGCTTCAGCCTATGATAAGCCCCTGCTATGAGTTTACTTCAACTCCATCTGGGACACACACACAACTTAGCACTTAATTATATACTTCTTATAGGGGCTTTATAATAATATCTTTTGTCTTCTACCTAGTTAGACTATAAATCCCCAAGACCAGGGCCCAGGACTTCGACTTCTTTTATCCTATCCTCAGTACCTAGCACAGAATTAATGCTTAATAAGTATTTTTCAGTGATTTGTAATTATCTTTAGGAGTCCTTTATTAGTACCAGGAACTAAGCCACTTCAAATGAACTCCCATTTCCACCAAAAATTTCAAATCAAGAAACACGATCTTAGGGTTAGTTAATGGCATATAAGACTGTTAAGAAACATTATCATAAAGTATCTAACCATTACCCATAACTTTTAAGTTATCCTAGATTGATAATCAAAAAAGTTCAAAACAAACCCTAAATTTTCAACATATTTCCTCATTTTCTCGCCTAAAAGTACAAAGGGTGGAGGAGGAGAGAGAGTTCGAGGGAAAGGCCGAATTATACCTTATGAAAAATAGTAAAACTGCTGATAAAAGATAATTCTTTTCTAAAAAAAAATTTTAGAGGCAGGATCTCACCATGCTGCCCAGGCTGGCCTCAAACTCCTGAGCTCAAGTGATCTTCCTACCTCAGCCTCTTGAGTAGCTGGGATTACAGTGTATGCCACCACGTCCAGTTTCAAAGATCAATAATTCCTAGCTATTGTTTACTCCTAACCACTGATAGGCCTGTACCAGCACCAAACCCCTCTGTATTCAAAGCACCACAGGAAAGGTTGAAAAATCTTTGATTAACCTTCACCTGCCAAGCCTCCATTTTGCAAATTGAAGGTGCCAAGCTCAAACATATGTTTGAGCTCTAACTTTTCCATATCCAACTAAAAAATCCTGAACAGAAGGAGAATACAGTTCTTTATAATATCTGAAAAAATGTTTCTCTATTAGAAAACTATCATTTGGAAAAAAAATATTTTAAAATTAAAGAACTATCATTAACCCTCAACTAATGTTTAAAAAAAAATCATTTTTTCTATTCCATTCAAACATTATGGAACATTGTTGACAATATTTAAATAAATGGAATTTCATTACAGCAAATCCTAAAGCTAATTAAAATTTAGAAAATGATAAGCAAACGTCTATTAATTTTATCCCGAGTAAATTAATCTACGTAAGGAATCTCTCAGAATAAAAATTTAAAATTTGAGACCTCAAACCATTAATATCTTTCTAAGTCAGCAGATCAGAATGTGCTAAACAAAACTATTTTTTAAAAAATTTTTAATAAAAAGCTCAACAGAGAACAAACAAGCTTCAATATACCATATTTGAAACTCACTAAAATAGTTACAGATCACTTCCTATTTAGTAACCTCTTGTAATATCTATTTTAATCATGTCACAGGTTTTAAATGAGCCTAACTCAGAACTGACATACATGTAATTCATACATATCTTTGTAAAAACAAATGTGTATCTCTCTCTCACACACACATTTTTTTTGTGGAAATGTAAGAGTAGCTCCATGTGAACACCTATGAGCACTGACTGACCACTGTAATAACAATCTTTGTGGCTAGCAGCATTTATGGAAATTCACAGCATCCTATGATATTTTTATAATGCTATTAATTCTAAACTAAGAAAGATGTTAGCTTTCCAAAAAGGAATAAGTCTTCCCAAGGCCCCACCCAAGAAAACGGTTCCAGCTGATCATGGAAACTTCCATGAAAGAATCTATTTGTTTAAATAATTCTGCAACCTTCTAATAATGTCAAAGTAAATAACTATGAGAATAAGCCAAGTTATAAAAAATCAGATGCAAAATAGGATTAACACAACTATAAACTGAAAATCATAAAGAGTCTCGATCACAAAAATCGAGTAGAAATTTAGTAAGATACTAATATCAATATAGCTACGTAGCTATATTGTTTGATATTAGTATCTTACTAAATTTATAGATCAGGGTGACAAAACATTAAGGTTAAGTCACTTCTATAAATTTCCAACATTTTGAGGAAATGTTTTCATAACAAAAAATAATCTGTCACAGCTTCTAGACTATTTATAGTAAAACTTTAAATTGCAATTGAGTTTCTTGGTGTACCAATTCAAATACAGAAAAAAATATACTCTCATCATCAAGAGGCATTTTTCCATGGTACAACTTTAGTAGAGAGGTCCCATTATAAAGCACAGTTACCACATAGTTCCTAAGTGGGTCATATTACCTAGAATATCCTATGGGGACAAACTGTTCTCTCTGAAGCAGGAATGAAGAACAAAACTATTTTCTTTGGAAAGGGAAGATATTTGCAGGGTAGCAAATATCTCACTATGTGCCTTCCCAAAATATTTTCTATCTTGAAATGGCAGATTTCACTAAAAGAAACCCAAAAACAAAAATTAAAAAAAACCACTGCTTATTTATTTGACTTAGCATTCAACATTTTTCTCTTAATCTAACAAAAGGTGCAGAGGTGCAGAAGAGCCTGCCACAGAAATGTCTGTTACTAATTCACTTAGTACCTGTTGCTCGAAGTACCCAGTATCTTGAGTACTAAGTGCAAGACACTCTGTCAGATACAAAGACGAACAAGTAACAAATTCTGCCCTCATGAAATGTATAAGATCTAGAAAGAATATGTATGATCCAGATGGGGGAAATTACAATATAAAGTAGTATGGGTTAAAATTCACATAAGAGATACAAAACATGAACTTCAGATAGGAATTAAGAGAGGTCACTTTGGATAAGCAGGAAAGGCCCTGTGAAAAATATATATTATATTTTAGCTATGCCTTGAAGGGAGTATAAAAAGCTCTAGTATAGCAATCAGAAAACCTAGGTTCTCACCCTTTGTCATTAACGGGTGGGGGCGCATATAACTTACAGGGACTCAGATTTTGAATACTTGACTACTTGAACAGAACATCATCTGACGTCCATTATCTACGGACCTGACAGATAGGTTACATATATTGCTTTTTTTAAGGTATCATTTTTAAGTATGCAAGCAATACACTCTTGATGCATGACAGTTTCCTCTTGAATCCTGCTTCTTCTCTCAAAAGTAATAAGTGTATCATTTTAACATGTATCTTTTTTGACGTGTGCCTTTTCCAATGCATTTACAAAGGTAATAAGTGTATCATTTTAACAAGTATCTTTTTTGACATGTGCCTTTTCCAATGCATTTACACATATAATGTACATATAGAAAAACAGTCTGCCCTCAGTATCTGTGGAGAATAGGTTCCAGGACCTCCCTTGAATACTAAAACCCACAAATGTTCAAGTCCCTGAAAAAATGGCACAGTATTTACCTGTAACCTATGCTTCTGTGTAATTTAAATTATCTCTAGATTATTTATGATACTTAATATAATGTGAACGTTATGTAAATAGTTTTTTTGTTTCTTGGGTTTTTGTGGTTTTTTTGGTACACAGTCTCACTCTATTGCCCTGGATAGAGTGTCGTATGTCATAGCTCACAACAATCTCAAACTCTTGGGCTCAAGTGGTTCTCTTGCCTCAGCCTCCCAAGTAGTTGGGACTACATGTGCCTGCCACAAATCCCAGCTAGTTTTTTCTATTTTTAGTAGAGCCAGGGTCTCACTCTTGCTCAGGCTGGTCTCCAACTCCTCAGCTCACACAATCCATCCCCTTCAGCCTCTCAGAGCAGTAGGATCACTGATGTGAGCCACAGCACCCAGCTGCTATATAAATAGTTGTTATACTGTATCATAAAGGGAATAATGACAAGGAAAAAAAAAGTCTGGTCAATGCAGACCCAATTTTTTCCCCAAGTATGTTCAAGCTAGTTTGTTCTACACATGCAGAACCCCTGGATATGAAGGGCCAAACCCATGGATACATGGTTTGGCTTTATTATTTTTAACACAAATGAAATCATACTGGAAAACTATTTTACAATTTGGTTTTTTTTTTTTTCATTTATGTCTTGGAAATCTCTACATAACACATATACAGGTCTATATCATTCTTTTTATTGGTTGCAAGATATGGATATGTCATCATTTATTTACTTATTCCCCTACTGACAGAAATCCAGGTTACTTTTAATTTAGGATTATTAACACTTGTTATGCTTGTTCATGTCTCTCTGTACATGAGTATAAGTTCAAAGGGATGAGGATACAGTCCACAAATCTCAGCCAAAGGTAGAAAAGATAAGGGAAAATGAGGAAGCTGAAACCAGGCATCCATATTTTCAGTAGAAAAGGAAATAAAATGTCAAATACTGCAAATGCCTTTTGACTGGGAGACAAGTGATAGGGTCCTAGCCCTTGGTACAAAAACTATATCTGAGAGTAAAATGTGGGATTGGGGTTCGGCACCAATAGCTCAGCAATTAGGATGCTAGCCACATACGCCAGAGGCTGGCGGGTTTGAACCTGGCCCCGGGTCTGCCACACAACAATGACAACTACAACAAAAAAATAGCCGGGTGTTGTGGTGGGCGCTTGTAGTCCCAGCTACTTGGGAGGCTGAGACAAGAAAATCACTTAAGCCCAAGAGTTTGAGGTTGCTGTGAGCTGTGATGCCACCGCACTCTACCCAGGGTGACAGAGTGAGACATTGTCTCAAAAAAAAAAGTGGGATTGGGTACTTAAAATCTCAGGACTCTTTAAGACTAAAGACCATTCAATTGTACAACCTAATTTTAGAGGTGGTACAAAAAACCCCTATCTGTGAATTAGAATAGGACTTGATGACCTCTAGCTTTGTGGTTTTACCCCATACTCTACTGGAGGGGTTAAAAAATGGTTTGATTACTCATTATGATAAATTCTATAGGGAGACAGTAAGAAGGAGGACCAAGCCACAAGGAGGCTGCAATTAAAGACAGCATAAATTTCTACTGGATCCAGTCAGCACATCTGTGACGTCCAGCAACTCTTAAAAACTCTGAAACCAAAATAAAAAAATAAGAAATAGAGATGTCTCTGACTAAGGAATAGGACTTGGCAGACTATCACAGCAGAGAGGACACGATTGAAGAGCTACTTTTATTGTCTAAATGGTAAGGAAGAAAGGTTACAATATACTAACCTGCAGCTTACTTTCTTGCCAGATTTACTGACATATTTTAGACGAGCTAAGCTGTCTTTCCTTGTTTTGTGTTAAGAGAGGTATGCTTTTCCCCCGGAACAGTGCACCTCATCTAATGATCACTGGGGCCTATTAAAGTGACGGATTAGATACAGCAACACAGTATAGTTACAAAGACAAAACTGGATTTCTGGAAGATATAGCAATACACTATGGTTACAACTACAAAACCAGATTCTGGAGCCTGAGCAAATATAAACTTGTCAGAGAACACTAAAAAGTGACTAGGAGTTATAGCACAATAATGTTTACAGATTAACTTGTTACATTTCCTTAGAAATCAGTTTTCCAAAAGGGACAAGGTCCTGCATATTTGTGAGCATTTAAATCTCTGAATTCAAATTTCTATCCATATTTATGCATAGGTATATATGTATGTAGGTATACATGCAGCTTTGAGGAATCAGTTTATAGTACACACACACACGTTTCTTAAGGCAAATTCTAGTTTTATATAAACACTACGAATCAAAGTACTTCATTATAAGACTTTGTCATTATAGCTACAGCCAACATGTATTATAATAATCTATAGATATTTTACAAGTACCAAATTTTAAATGAAATGAGGTATTAAGCTGATTTTTCCCACTGGCCTTTCATTTTTTGTGTGTTGGGGGGACAAGCATCTATATATGTACATATGTATGTATTTATATTATGAAAAATGCTTCAGTGGCAGCACAATTAAGTTTCTTTTTCTTTCTTTTTCTTTTTTTTTTTTTGAGACAAAGTCTCACTATGTTGCCCTCAGCAGAGTGCCTTGGTGTCACAGCTCACAGCAACCTCAAACTCTTGGGCTTAAGCAATTCTCTTGCCTCAGCCTCCCAAGTAGCAAGGACTATAGACACCCACCACAATGCCCGGCTATTTTTTTGTTGTAATTGTCATTGTTGTTTAGCAGGCCCAGTCCAGGTTCAAACCCACCAGCCCCAGTGGATGTGGCCGGCGCCCTCATCACTGAACTACGGGTGTCGAGCCCACAATTAAGTTTCTAATATGCCTATAATTACT
Organism: Perodicticus potto; assembly: GCA_963574655.1. Classification (NCBI taxonomy): domain Eukaryota; kingdom Metazoa; phylum Chordata; class Mammalia; order Primates; family Lorisidae; genus Perodicticus; species Perodicticus potto. Next base: position 85,679 of record CAUYRH010063530.1, on the reverse strand, counting down.
GAACTTAAAAATTCACATAACTATAAAACTTTTTTTTTTTTGAGACAGAGCTTCAAGCTATCACCCTGGATAGAGTGCCGTGGCATCACATCTCACAGCAACCTCCAATTCCTGGGCTCAAGTGAGTCTCTTGCCTCTGCCTCCCAAGTAGCTGGGACTACAGGCGCCTGCTGCAACACCCGGCCATTTTTTGGTTGCAGCTGTCGTTGTTTGGCAGGCCCGGACTGGATTCGAACCAGCCAGCTGAGGTGTACATGGCTGGTGCCTTAGCCCGTTGAGCCACAGGCGCTGAGCCTATAAAACTTTTTATATAGGGAATGATCTCAGAGAGATCTCAGTCTTTCCTTTTACAGCCAAGAAAAGCAAGATTTCAAGAAGCTATATAATTTATACAATATCCACAACTTTCCTAGTGGTAGAGATGTAAAGGAAAAATTATATCTTCTGATTCCTGGTACAATTCTCATGTCAATGCGTTATTTATCCCTAAAGAGGCCATTTGTGTTGGATTCCAGGTATTCTTTTTAACAATTTGGCTTCCAAACCATGGTTAGTATTGAAAAAAAAAAAAACTATCTTTCTTCACTGACTTTCTCTTCAAAAACCAACAAAACAAGGAAGTCATTTACTTATTTAATTCTTAAGGTCTAGCTTTTCTTGATTCTGAAGATACAGGTATAAGCAATACATCATGTACTTGTCCCAGTGTTGAATTATTTTCCAAGAACATTTGTCTTTAACAATAGAGCAACAAATAATCAGATTGAGAAACTCTGTTCTCACTACTGAATCCCCATTTAGACCTGAATGGGGATTCAGATCTAGTAACACTTATGGTATTTTTTATTCACCAGAATAAGTATAAAACATAAGCAAGTACAAAATAATTATTGTCTTCTTCACAAAAGCTAAAATACATCATAAGAATCTGACTGAAGCATCAGTACTAAAGGTATAGTTTTTTTTTGTTGTTGTTTGTTTGTTTTTTTTGTAGAGACAGAGTCTCACTTTATCGCCCTCGGTAGAGTGCCGTGGTGTCACACAGCTCACAGCAACCTCCAACTCCTGGGCTTAGGCGATTCTCTTGCCTCAGCCTCCCGAGTAGCTGGGACTACAGGCACCCGCCACAATGCCCAGCTATTTTTCTGTTTTGCAGTTCAGCCGAGGTGGGGTTTGAACTGGCCACCTTGGGTATATGGGGCCAGCGCCCTACTCGATGAGCCACGGGCACCGCCCTAAAGGTATAGTTTTATGGATGAAACACATTCCTCAAATTTGCACATAAAATAAATTGGTATATACTGTATCATCTAAAATATCTCAGGAAAATCCAAAAACTAAACTCGTTTTTGTTTTCTGTTTTTGTTGTTGTTGTTGTTTTTGTAGAGACAGAGTCTCACTTATCACCCTCGGTAGAGTGCTGTGGCGTCACACAGCTCACAGCAACCTCCAACTCCTGGGCTTAGACAATTTTCTTGCCTCAGTCTCCCAAGTACCTGGGACTACAGGCGCCCGCCACACACCCAGCTATTTTTTTGTTGCAGTTTGGCCGGGACCGGGTTTGAACCCACCACCCTCAGTATATGGGGCTGGCACCCTACCGACTGAGCCACAGGCGGCACCCTGTGTTTTTTTAAAATCACAAATTCATAGTTTGAAAAGAAGTGTTTTCCTAAATAAGTTACACCTTCTTCACTGAGACAGATACTCTATAATGACTTGGATAAAAAGGTACCATATCTTTGATAGAATATTCACTATGTCAATTTTTCAAAGTCTGACTTAATTTTTTGTTTCTAGAGGAAATTTTAGAATCTAATTCTCAAGTTATAACATTTTTTTTAAACCTAATGATCTCATCTATTTTCATATACCAGCTATAGAAGTGGTTCAAACTTTAGTAACAGAATAGCTGAAGTACTAAGAACACTTGGTTTCTAGAAGACAATCCTTGTCTCTCTCTGAATCAGCCTGTCACCTTGCAGTATATGTAGCCTAGGTCAGGGAGTAGAAAGCTTAGTCTTAATGAGCTATTTCTGACAAAGGTCAATACAGAATCTGTGACTTTATCTAGACACAAGTGCAATGACTTCATTGCATAGACTGCATTTTAGATGTGTAATTTTATCCTGGCTCTATTTCCTCTATTAGCTGTAAATTTTATCTCTAAAACCTGCACATTACTTCATCTTTATCTCATATAACATTCAATTCTAATGCTAACAGGTGCCTATCTTTGCACTTCTGACAACTATTTTTAGTCAATCTACAGTTTTCAGCATTCCTATCCCTAAAAAATACAGTTCAAACATTATCTACTTGTATACAAAAATAAATATATCAATTATATGTCTGACACACAAGGATCCTATTCTTCATTCTGTTTGATAATGTCAACTTACATATTTATCTGGCTCTACAGCTTCATGAGAAAATTCTACTAAATGGATATCCCCCACTTTCCAAGACATGTGTACTTTTAAAATGTTCTATGGTGATCCTCTACAACTCAGTACTGTAACTGAACTCCTACATCCTAAAAAAAGTACAAAGAATGTTAATTATCTCCTCGAGGCCTTCACATGAATTAAGAGTAAGAGTATCAGTTTTCCACAAAGTGGAGTGTAGTCATCATTTTTATTTGCCCAATCAGAAAACTAGACACATAGCCACTTCCTGGTCATTGGAAAATGCTATTTCTCCTTCTTTCCACAGTTATTCTTTTGAATTTTGCTGTTTAAGGCATACCCATTACAATCAAGTTATATTTTACTACACCTTAAAGGAAACTAATAAAATTTTTACAGTCTTTCAATCTGGTCTTAATTTTGTTAGAATTCATTGTTAATTAGAAGTCCTTAAAAATCTCTTTTTATATACTTTTCAAAATATGCTATATAGACCCCAATCTTTCCCCATTATTAAATACTCATTTAATAATCAGTACCCACATTACTCAGTACCCACATTAGGTACTGGTACTACATAATATATTGGAAACTTACCTGTGATTAAATACATGTCTAGAGTCATTTGTGTAGTGCCATCAGCTGATGATGACATTAGCAGTTTTTATTTGTGGGGGGTGGTTTGAGACAGAGTCACTATGTCACCCTTGGTAGAGAGCTGTGACATCACAGCTCACAGCAACCTCAAACTCTTGGGCTTAAGCAATTCTCTTGCCTCAGCCTCCCAAGTAGCTGGGACTACAGGCGGCCGCCACACGCCCAGCTATTTTTGTTGTTGTTGTAGTTATCATTGTTGTCTGGCAGGCCCGGGCGAGGTTCAAACCCTCCAGCCCTGTTGTATGTGGCAAGTGCCCTCGCTGCTGAGCTACAGGCACCAAGCCAGACATCAGCAGTTTTTAAGTGCAAACTGTGAGATCAATGGACTTTTCAGGACCTTTCCCCATCAGTGGGCTGTTACAGTGAATGGATGAACACAAAGTCAAAGAGCAACCCTAGCTAGTCATCTGAGGAAGTGTGAAATGGTTATCTCATAGTTGTGATTTGCATTTTCTTAACAATTATAATGAACTTGAGTTAATTCTGTGTATGGCATGAGGTAGGGATCCAGCTTCATTATTTTGTATCTAGGCATCCATTTGTATAAGCATTATTTGTTTAAAAGACATTTAACTGTTTTTGGATCCTTGTCAAAAATTAGTTCACCAAAAATGTGAGGGATTATCTCTGGATCTCAACTCCATTCCACTGAGCTGTAAGTCTATTCTTTAACTAGTACCATACTGTCTTGATTAGTGTAGCTTTGTAGTAAGATCTGAAATCAAGAACTGTGAGTCCTCCCACTTTATTCTCCTTTTCAAGACTGTTTTGGCAATCCTGGGTACCTTGCATTTCTAAACAAACTTTAGGATCAACTTGCCAATTTCTGAAAAAAAAGAGAGCTGGTACTTCTATAGAGCTTGCATTGAATCTGTAGATTAATTTGGGATTTGGGTAGTAGTGCCCACTTAACAATAATAAATCTTTTTATTTATTTATTTATTTTTTGAGACAGTCTCTCACTCTGCCATGGCATCAGCCTAGCTCACAGCAATCTTATTAAACTCCTGGGTTCAAGCAATCCTCCTGCCTCAGCCTCCCGAGTACCTGGGACTATAGGTGAGCACCACCACGCCAGTTAATTTTTCTGTTTTTAGTAGAGACAGGGTGTTGCTCTTGCTCAGGCTGGTCTCGAACTCCAGAGCTCAAGGGATCCTCCTGCCTTGGCCTCCCAGAGTGCCAGGATTACAGGTGTGAGGCATTACACCTGGCCAAACAATATTAAGTCTTCCAATCCATAAACATGAGATGTCTTTCCTTCCATTTAGTTTTTCTTTAACTTCTTTCAATAATGTTTTATAGTTTTCAGTGTAAAAGTCTCTCATCTTCTTGGTTAAATTTATTCTTAGGTGTTTTATTCTTTTGGATGCTGTCATAATTTTTCTCTTGAGTCCATTTTTGGATTGTTCATTGCTGGTGTACAGAAACACAGCTGGTTTTGTGTGTCAATCTTATACTCTGTAATTTTACTAAATTCATTTGTAAGTTCTAAGTTTTTTGTTTAGGATTTTCGATACATACTTCAAAGATATTAACATTCTGCAACCACTCAAGTTTGACTATGAGATTGCAACAATTCAGTCACATCTTCGGGTTCTACTTGTAATTAATTATCTTGCTACTTTTGCCACATCTACAGTTAATCCCTCCACTGAAGTCTTGAATCTCTCTAAAACATCCATGAGAATTGGAATCAACTTCTTCCAAACTTCTGTTAATGTCAGTATTTGTACCTTCTCCCATAAAGCACTAATGTTCTTAATGATTTAGAATGGTGAATCTTTTCCAGAATGTTCTCAATTTACTTTGCCCAGATCCATGAGAAGAATCACTATATATGGAAGATATAGCTTACAAAACCTATTTCTTGAATAAGAAAATTTGAAAGTCAAAATTACTCCTTGATTCATAGGCTGCAGAAAGGATGTTTCAGCAGGCAGGAAAACAATATTAATCTCCTTGTACATCTCCATCAGAGCTCTTGGGTGACCCATACATTGTCAATGAGCAGCAATATTTTAAAAAGATTTTTCTTGTCTGAGCAGTACGTCTCAACGGTGGGTTTAAAATATTCAGTACACCATGCTGTGAACACAGGTGCTGTCATCCAGGCTTTGTCATTCCATTTATAGAACACAGGAAGAGTAGATTTAGCATCACTCTTCAGGGCCCTAAAAATTTCCTAATGATAGTGTAGCCACCTCTACCAATTACTCTAGTTAGATCTTCTGGATAACTTGCTGCAGCTTCTGCATCAGCACTCACTACCCTGCCTTCCACGTTTGTGTTATGGAGATGCCTTCTTTCCTTAAACCTCATGAGCCAACTTCTGCTAGTCTTCAACTTTTCTTCTGCAGCTTCATTAGCTCTTATCCTTCACTGAATTGAAAAGAGTTAGGGCCTTGCTCTGGATTAGGCTCTGGCTTAGGGAAATATTCTGGTTGTTTTGATCGTCTATCCAGATCACTAAAACTTTCTCCATAACAGCATTAAGGCTGTTTTTGTATTCTTATCATTTGTATGTTCACTAGAGTAGCACTTTTAATTTCCTTCAAGAACTCTCCCTTTTTTTTTTTTTTTTTTTGAGACAGATCCTCAAGTTGTCACCATGGGTAGAGTGCTGTGGCATCACAGCTCACAACAACTTCCAATTCCTGGGCTCAAGCGAGTCTCCTGTCTCTACCTCCCAAGTAGCTGGGACTACAGGCGCCCACCGCAACGCCCGGCCATTTTTTGGTTGCAGCCATCATTGTTGTTTGGCGGGCCCGGGCTGGATTCGAACCCACCAGCTCAGGTGTACATGGCTAGCGCCTTAGCCCATTGAGCCACAGGCACCGAGCCTCAAGAACTCTCCCTTTGTATTTACAATTTAGCTTACTGTTTTGCACAACAGGGCTAGCTTTTAGACTATCTCAGCTTTTGACATGCCTTCCTTACTAATTTTAATCATTTCTAGCTTTCAACTTAAAGTGAGAAACATGTGACTCTTCACTTGAACGCTTAGTAGCCATTGTAAGGATTAACTGGCTTCATTTCAATATTGTTGTATCTCAAGAGATCAGGGAGGCCCGAGGAGAGAAAGAGAGACAAGGAATGGCAGGTTAGTGGAGTATCAGAACACATACAACTTTTATCAACTGAGTTCGCCATCTTATCCAGACATGGTTCATGGTGCCCCAAAACAATTACAGAAGTAATATCAAAGATCACTGATCACAGATCATCATAAACAGATATAATAGTAATGAAAAAGTTTGAAATATTGTGAGAATTCCCAAAATGTGACACAGAGACAGGCAGTAAGCACATGCCGTTAGAAAAATGGCACTGACGGACTTAAGGCAGGGTTGCCACAAACCCTCAATTTGTACAAAATGCCGTATTTGCAAAGTGCAGTAAAACCAAGTATAACTGTGTATAAGACTATGAAAGCTTCAAACAGACATGGTTTTACTTCTTCCTTTCCAATCCGGAAGCCTTTTATTTCTTTTTCTTGTCTAACTACCCTGAATAGAACCTCTAGTACACTGTTAAGTATAAGTCATGAAAGTTGACATCCTTATCTTATTCCTGATCTTAGAGGGAAAACATTCAGGTTTTTATCACTGTAGGTTTTTCACAAATGCTCTTTATTAGGCTGAGGAAGTTGTTCTAAAGTTATTTTCATACTGAGACATACTAACACCCTTTGTGTTTTAGTAATAAAACAAGGCTAAGAAGAGCTTTTGATTAAACTTTTGAAATTCATAGGACCCAATTAAAAACTTTAGATTTTAAACCTAGCTGCAGTTATAGGTTAATTTCAAACCTACAATAAAGGTTTGATTTCTCTAACTTCATAACTTGTCTTTAACACACGCAAATACCTTTTAAATACTACTGAGATAAGAGCTGTAATGAAAGTTCTGCCAAACTAATCTTGGTTTATCTCCCAACAAGTGTACATTTAAAGGTATTCTACTTCCCCTCCACCTTCACCTCTGCCTCTTGAATCTAAATTTCTACATCATCAGTCCTGAAAGTACCTAAAGTTCTCTAATAGGCTATAGACACATCTTTGAGTAGTTGTGGGTCAAAGCAAACTACTCTAGGCCACCAGACCTCAAATCTTCATCACTAGGATTCCCTCTGAGATCTGGGAGTACCAACCTCAACATTTGTAGGCCATTTGTCTCCTCAAGGCCAGACTCCAGAACTTCAACAATCTTAGGCTTTATTTAAGACAGCCATCTGGAATTACTCTGTCATTCACTACCAGTTTAGAATCATCTACTCTAATTCTCACTGCATTTGCCCCGGTAAAAAACACAAACTCAGAAGAACTTTATATGCAAGACTTTAGAAACAAACTAACAAGAAAAAAAGCAATTTCTGACATGAATATGTTATACATAAAATAGAAAAATTTAAAGATTATGAATTACTTTAGGAATGTCTTCTTGAATGAAGACAAAATTAAATTACCCTTTTAATAATGAGTTATTTTCTTCACATAAGATCACAAGCAAAGGCAGATGAAAGGTAAAGCTAAAATTCTACCTACATTAAAGGACCCCAAAGCTAGGCTACCTTTTTTTTCCTCTAACAAATCAAATAAAAAGGACTGTTAAACAGGAGTGGGTGGGTGCCTAAAAAAATCATTAATAATACCAATGCAGTTGTAAATGTTTTAACTATTCCTATGCTCCCTTCTTGCTATTTGGCTAAGACATCTCCCTACTCTCTTTAAAGTTTCCTGTATCTACCAAAATTTTGGTTTTTTCCAGATAACAGTCGGTAACATTTTGGAAGTGGGGTAAGGGTTATTAAATTTGATTTTTTCCTCTGGCACTAACCCTTTGTCATATGCTACTAAATGTACTAATATTGATAAAAAATCCTTTTAAAAACAAATATTATCTTGGAAAAATTAACTGTACATCAACCTTCAATGATGTCTCAGGGAAAAGAGTGTAAGAGGGAGAAAAAAGGGAGGAAAGAAAAGAGAGAGGGAAAGAAATAATTTAAGTAATAAAGAATGTCCATTAGCCCTTCTAGGCTATCAGAAGAAGTAACCATGCCTCCAGTGAAGTGGGGTAGGAAACTAGTCTGAAAGTCTTAGATCTAAGTAAATAAAATAGGGGCAAAAGACCTTTACTGGCGATTGCATACAGCCCAGGTAATAAAACACGCGTGTTACACCTGTGTCACAGTCAGATACTAGATTAAACAACTTATAGGGCATATCAAAGTAATACTATAGGGGTGGCACCTGTGGCTCAAAGGAGTACGGTGCCAGCCCCATATGCCGGAGGTGGTGGGTTCAGCCCCAGCCCCAGCCAAAAACTGCAAAAAGAAAAGTAATACTATGGGTGATACACAAAACATTATCTATGAGGTTTTACAAAAAGTTATCAGTAAGTCAGAAATGAACATGCAGAATGCATTAAACAAAAATTTAATTAAAGATTTTAAAAGTTTCATTCCAAATACAAAATTGTAGATGAATTTTACTTTTGTTTTTCCGTAATTACCTTTAAAAACTGAATACAGGCTCGGCACCTGGCACCTGTAGCTCAAGCAGCTAAGTTGCCAGCCACATACACATGAGCTGGTGGGTTCGAATCCAGCCCAGGCCTGCCAAACAACAATGACAACTACAACCAAAAATAACTGGGCGTGGGCGGTGCCTGTGGCTCATTGAGTAGGGTGCTGGCCCCATATACCGAAGGTGGCGGGTTCAAACCCGGCCTCGGCTGAACTGCAAAACAAAAAAATAGCCAAGCATTGTGACAGGCACCTGTAGTCCCAGCTACTCAGGAGGCTGAGGCAAGAGAATCACCTAAGCCCAGGAGATGGAGGTTGCTGTGAGCTGTGTGAAGCCACAGCACTCAACCGAAGGTGCTAAAGTAAGACTCTGTCTCTACAAAAAAAAATAATAATAATAAAATAAGTGGGCATTGTGCCAGGCATCTGTGGTCCCAGCTACTTGGGAGGCCGAGGCAAGAGAATCGCTTAAGCCCCGGAGTTGGAGGTTGCTGTGAGCTGTGACATGACAGCATTCTACCCAGGACGACAGCTTGAGGCTCTGTCTCAAAAAAGAAAAAAAAAAAACTGAATACAGTAGAACGTCCAAGGTTGAGCACCTCCCTACATTGACCACCTCCTTAAGCTGACGTAATTTTCACAGACCAGACATGCACCACATGTACATACAGTACAGTAGACTAGTTCCTTATGTTGGTCACCTCTGTATGCAGACCAGTCCTTTGGGTGGTCAACTTCCAGAGGTTTTACTGTAGTTACTAAAAGAAGTCTCTTTACTCCAACATTTAAGGTTTTTGCCAAGTTTTCAATGGGGGTCTCTCAAGAAGCATATCCAGTGGGTGAAGTAATTATAAAAGCCACATATTTATCAGTATTTAACACATGGCCCAACATATCCTCTATGCTCTAAGTTAGAGTAAACTCCAATATAAGGTTTTCTTTTTAGAATTCTCAGAGCTGTCATTTCTTAGTCTTTTTGGCTATGTTTACCAAGTCAGATACTTCCTTTAATCCATCCAGATCTTTAATATACCAAAAATATAAGGCATAAAACAAGAGTCGTTAAAATGGAGGCTCTCCTGCTGAACTGCTTTGCCATAACTAGAATGTCTTTGACTAGATGACTGGACTTTGAGCTCCATTTTTACCCTTCACTCAATATTAAAAACCATCATCTACTGTGCATGCATCGAATGCCAGGCACTGAGAGTAAAACACTGAACAAAAAAATATTCTTGGCTTTGAGGCAGGTGGAGTCATTTGGCAGAAAAGGACATGAACAAATAATTACAGTTCTACCTAATCAGTCTTACAATGGGAGATATGAACAGAACACTGCGCAAACAAAGTGGTAAAAGCCACTTCGTTTGCCTGAAAGACTATGCTAAACCCTTTCCAGAGGGGAACATTTAAACTCATGTGCAGTGAGTCAGTGAGCTAGTCACTCAATTTTTTTAAAAAGTTTAAGGTCATAAGATCTTGGTTTTGAAAAATGGCTGGTAACAATTCTAGTTTGTTGGTTACTGATAAAATCTCTATACCAAAAAAAGAATATTTGACTCCAACAATTCTCATGTTCTCTCCCACACTTGTTCTTTCTATATTCTTTTTCTCAGTTAATGGTAATAACATCTAAAACTTACAGCCAACTAATAGCCAATTTCTATTGATTCTACTCCATACTCTCTGTCTACTTCTGTCTCTACGTCCATCATCATCTCTTACTTGGATTACTCCAATAGCCTTCGAAAGGATTTTCGTGTCTCTGGTATCCATTGTTCCAACCAACCAATTCTTCACTGTAACCAAAGTTCTTTCTAAAACTCATAGCTGATAATATGACAAGCCACCTTAAAATCATTCAACTGTTCTCTACTGGTTTCCAGAAAAGTTCAAACTCTTCAGCAAAGTTAATAAGACTCTTCAACATCTAGCCTGGCTTATTAAACTTAATGCTACAATCTTTTATACTCATACTGACCATCTTGCAGTTTTCTCAGTAGGTGAGTTCACTCACCATCCTCTGCAGATCCTTCCAAGACTCCCTTCCAAGGGCATTAGGTGACCTTTCAAAATAATCTTTCAGTACCCTCTAGTACCCTCTGCTTCTCTGTTACCATACTTACCACATTATACCACTGTATAGCTCTGAGTTCCTTAAGGACAGAAACTATCTTACACGTTTTTGTATGTCCTATGTAAAACTCTGTCTGTGCCTAGCACTGACATATTATTCATGTTTGATAAATATATGTTGAATGCACGAATAAATGAGTGAATGAATGAGTGAACAAGTTACAAAGAGAAAAATTCAATGCCCTCCAATTTGTCACATTTATTCCCTACCTCTTCAGAACCCGTATCCTTTAATAAGACCATATTTAAACCATAAGCTTATCACAATTAACCAGTCTTCAGAGACAGAAATAAAGGCAACTATCTCATAAACTCAAAATTCAAATAATCTTTAAAAATATACTTACTTCTTCCAGTTTAGATAGTATAACTTTACTATTTAAGTCATATTTTGGACAAATATATATGTATCAGAATCATAGTAGGGCTATGCATTTGAAAAATAAAATTATAACTATATATACACTATTATCATTATTTTCACATGGAAAACAGTTAGTTTGTTTTTTATATGAATTATTATAGAAATGGAAAAGCCTTGGAGATCTAGTCAATATGGCTAGTCTCTAGGCAGAGACCAAGGCAGGGCCAGTTATTTACCCAAGGTCTCACAGTTGATTTACAAATGCAGGCAGGACTTAAGTTCAGATGTCTGTCTGGAAGCCTGTGCTTGTACTACCAAATCAAGGTACCTTCCAAATCATCTTCAAGAAATTCTAGAACAAGCCCTGGCACATAGCAGCTATTGAATGAATGAACAATCAAGCATAGAGTACTGAAAATATTATGCCTGGGACTTTGTTAGACATCTTCATACTTATCAGCAAATTTCATCCTCCCGATAACTTTATGTGATAGACCATTTCACAGACCAAGAAACCAAGGTTCCAAAAAAGTAACAGCTTACACAGTATGCATGCTTATTGAGTGATAAAGCCAGGTCATAGCTCAAATCTTCAGAACATCAAACTAAACATAATTGAAAGCTGTACCTTATCACTGACTCACCGATTCTTTTCCAGCTCATTGTGTGTAGATCTAAAAAGAAAAAAAATAAAATAAAGAGCATTAGCCATGCTTTGTTGGTAAAGCTATAGAAAGGGGGGAATAGTTTAGTTACTGCTATACCCCACTCAGCGAATTTATTTAACAATGCAATATATGGTCTTATTTCAATAATATCACTCATTAAGAGGAAACAGTTTACATTCATTCATCTGTGCATTCAGATACAGTGTTTTTGATTAACAATGGAGTTTCATTGTTATTTTTAAACTCCAAATTCTTAACCACCTAGTGAGAAGCAACACTGAATATAGGTTAGGGCACAGAGTCAAAGGCCAGATTGACTGGATTCAAATACTGTGTGGCTTTGGTAAAGTCTCTTCATTTCTCTGTGTTCAGTTTCCTCATCTATGAAATAGGAAAAATGCCTCATATGACTGTTAAAAAGACAACTATACACTTAACAGCAAAATGTAATAAACTCTAAAGTTAGCTACTGTTAAAATGTTATACTAGTTCCCTCAAATGAGTAACTAGTGCTACTTTTGCTATAATTTAGGATTTACAACAATAGAAATTTTATAAAAGAGAATTTAGGTTTCTGTCACAATAACTAAAACTTTAATAATTTTATATATTCTAGTCAATGTTAAATGCCTACATTACTGGTTGCTTTAAACCTGATGTATTATTATAATGGAAATTTAATAACCAGATCCCCACACCTTAACAAGAAGATATTTTTGCCAGCCTCATAATCTGGGGAAATGTTACCCTCTGTCTTAGTTCAAGAGCCAAAGACTTGAGTTGCTGTCTCTTGTCCACCATTTGCTTTATTAGTGGTTTTCATAAAGTCCAGTGAATTAGGATTAAAAGGACTGTTCATTTGAAAGAGGTTATCTTAATAAAAGGAATTCTTCCTCAAAGGGGATAAAAAGAGTCTTAGGATGTTTCAAGAGTTCACCCAAGGCTTGGCGCCCACAGCACAGTGGTTACAGCACCAGCCACATACACCGAGGCTGGTGGGTTTGAACCCAGTCTGGGCCAGCTAATCAACTACAAAAAAAAAAATAGCCCAGCATTGTGGCGGGTGCCTGTGGTCACAGCTACTTGGGAGGCTGAGGCAAGAGAATGGCCTTAAGCCCAAGAGTTGGAGGTTGCTGTAAGCTGTGACACCACAGCACTTTACCAAGGGCAACATAGTGAGATTCTAACACAAAAAAAAAAAAAAAAAAAAAAGAGTTCACCTAAATTAACAGCAAGTATATGTACAATTCAGATAGAAGAAACTATAAGAACATAAAAATTATAGTTCAACAGAGACCCAGTTCAAAACTCAATAAAGTACAATAAAACCTTTATCAGCATATGATTATTTTGAAATACTTTTTTGAGTGAAAAGTTAAAGTAAACCAGCACATTAAGAGAGAAAAGACATATAAAAGAGATTTAAAAGAAAAAGTATCATTCAAAATTTGAATGAATAATCAATAATGAATTTTGCCAGCCCCTCTTAATTGAACAGTTTTGTTTTAATTGTGTTATTGAATAGAAAACTAAGGACAACAAAAACAATGCATGTAGGGCACCGCCTGTGGCTCAGTGAGTATGACTCCAGCCCCATATACCGAAGGAGGTGGATTCAAGCCCAGCTCTGGCGAACTGCAAAAAAACAAAAAATAGCCGGGCGTTGTGGCAGGGTCATGTAGTCCCAGCTACTCGGGAGGCAGAGGCAAGAGAATCACCTAAGCCCAGGAGATTGCTATGAGATTGCTGGAGATTGCTGTGAGCTGTGTGACGCCACGGTACTCTACCGAGGGCGATAAAATGAGACTCTGTCTCTAAAAAACAAACAAACAAACAAACAAACATGCATGTATAAAATACTAGAGAACATAGAAACATTATATTTAGAGATGAACAAACTGTTTACCATAAACTTATTCTAAACAGTCTGACAATCCCACCGACAGCCATAAATGCAAGAGATAATATACCCAACAATAACCAATTGTTGAATTCCAATATTATATTGAGTCTATTATCAAGACTAGCTCCAAAAGAACATAATCTGACCCACCGCTGTGAACAAAATTAAAACAGCAGGTTCTTCCTACCTCTGTCAAACAGATTTTTTCTTTATTATTTATCTTAAAAAAAAAGTTTGCTTAAGAATATAAACCTTTTTACCAAACCAGGAAAATGCATGCCACATTTAGCTACAAAATCAGCAAATTTAACAAGATTTCCAAATAACAATAAGGAAAAATGATCAGAAATATATTAATCATTCCCATATGGCCATGTTCTCCCAATTTTTTCTAAATGCATCAATAGTGTTTACTCCTACTCTGATGGGTTTTTGCCTATAATAGCAAATCAACAAATACTGAATAGCTTCAATGTTCAAGTCTGTCTTAGGCTACAAGAAATCAAATAGTCTCCAGTTGACAAATGAAGACACAGGAATAATTATAACTCAAGACAAAATAAATATACAAAGAAAGGTTTAAAGTATTGTGGGAGTTCAAAGGAGGTAAAATTTACTTACGAATGGAGCTATAAGAAAAATTTTAGAAATAGTAGTATTTGGTCTGGTGGTTAAATGATAGGCACGTGTACTACACAAGCAGATTCTGGAACTGCTAAAGAGGTGCCACTCCAAGGGAAAGAAGTAAGATAAGCAAACAAGCAGAGTTGTGAAGTCCAAAGCAAAATCACCAACGTAGAGAGAGATCATAAAAACCCACAGTGTGAGAGAGGGAAAGTCCTGAATTTAATACTAATTCTGTCACTCACACCAGCTGCGTAATGTTAGGATTTTTATATAACCTCTCTGATTCAGTTTCCTCATTTGTAAAACTGCAATATCACCCCATACCTTGGGTAGGTTACTGTGAGAATTAGAGAAAAAAATATGTAAAAGCATCTAGCACATAATAAGTGTTCAATAAACATTAGCTGTTAGTATTTTTAACAAAACTAAAAACATACTACCCAGAACATTAAGTATACTGCATTGGACAACAAATTAATAGGTTCTCAATAACACTTAGAATCAGCCTGGAAATAAACAAGCAACCAACCAACCAGCTACAATCCTGAAAGAGAAAATAAAAGACAGGTGACTGAAGCTACATAGTGTAGCCAGCCATAAGGACAAAACAAGGTTTAGGAGTGTGAAAAGAGAGAAAGATGCCAAATTATATATGTACACATAGAAAACAATAATCCAAACAGTGCTGGCAATAAATGTATCACACACTAGCACACTCAGGAACAATCCCTGTGCTTCTCTGAGCCTATGTGTCTAACTAAGCCCATCCAATAAAGTGTCACTGACATATTCAATTATGATAAATTCCCTGTAAGGCTGAGATGTTCTGAATAATCCATCAGGTTAGCACACTTTTCTTCTCCAAATAAAATGCACCTCTGAGAGCAAACACTAACGAACTCTCTTCCCTTCAGATACCCTTATTCTGAATGCTTAACAACTTCCAAGGACAGAGAGAAAGACCTTTCTAACAACTCATCGTTGAATCACAGGTAATTTTTTTCACAAATAACATCCCCCTAAGAAAGACATCCTAATGTATTCTCCATTTGAATGGGAGTCGTTCCCTCAACCAGATGTGACTTTTCATTGACTATGATATAACTCCAATACATAACTAAATCCTTTTAGGGTGTAGTTGGTTGCAGTCAATGAAGCATAGAATTGAAACTGCACAAAATGGTAGAGTTTGGCTCAAGTATACCGATGCCATGGAAGAAAAGTAAAAGCTGCCATTCCTAGAATAACTTACTTCTAGAGAAAAAGTCTCTGTCTTTGTTGAATTAAGGCGCCAACTGCCAATTTGCTAACATTTTCATTTCAGTTATTCTTTAATTCCTCACAGATGTTGCCCTCTATACAATGAGAAGAACACATTTATTATTTTTATTTTTATTTTTTTTTGAGACAGAGCCTCAAGCTGTCACCCTGGATAGTGTGCTGTGGCATCACAGCTCACAGCAACCTCCAATTCCTGGGCTCAAGCGAGTCTCCTGCCTCTGCCTCCCAAGTATCTGGGACTACAGGCACCCACCACAATGCCCGGCCATTTTTTGGTTGCAGTTGTCATTGTTGTTTGCCGGGCCGGGGCTGGATTCAAACCCGCAAGCTCAGGTGTACGTGGCTGGCGCCTTAGCCCATTGAGCCACAGGTGCTGAGCCAGAACAACACATTTAATTAAACTAAAGAAGTATCTTCTAACTGGTATCTTAAAGCTTACAATTTATAAACATATATTCAAAGGGCAAGAGAAACAAGAATTTCAGCTATAGTAGAGCAGGGGTCTCCCAAGTGTGTACCCAAAGGAAGTTGAAAAAGAAAATCTACTAGAATCACAACAGTAAAACTTCTATTTATATTATTACTCTTCTTTCAAAATGTTAGTTTTGCACATTTGTTTCCATCAAAAGGTACATCTCATTTTTAAAAAGTATAACAGACAGTAAAATTTGGAATATTACAAACTTTTAGCAAAAATTCCTCATAAGAAATGCACTGCTTCTTCCTTAACAATGACAAAACATAACCACAATAACTAAGCCCACAAAAGGCAAGCATCCGAAAAGGATGCACATAATAACTATAATAAAAAGTTTAGACTTTTCAACAAATGGTGCTGGAACAATTGGATGTCCATTTGCAAAAAAAAAAAAAAAGAAAGAAAGAAAAGAAACTTCAACCCTTTCACAGACTGTCTACAAAAAAATTAACTCTAAATCATTTTTCAATCTAAATGTAATGCCTAATACCTATAAAACTAATGGAAGAAAACGTAAAATTTTTGTGATCTTGAGTTACGCAAAGATTTCTTAAAACACAGAAACATGGCTCCGCACCTGTGGCTCAACGGTCTAACGCGCCAGCCACATACACCTGAGTTGGTGGGTTCGAATCCAGCCCAGGCCCGCCAAACAACAATGACGGCTGCAACCAAAAAATGGCCGGGCGTTGTGGCGGGTGCCTGTAGTCCCAGCTACTTGGGAGGTGGAGGCAAGAGACTTGCTTGAGCCCAGGAATTAGAGGTTGCTGTGTGCTGTGATGCCACAGCACTCTATCCAGGGTGACAGCTTGAGGCTCTGTCTCAAAAAAAAAAAAAAACAAAAAAACACAGAAACATGAACCCTAAAAGACAAGCATGACAAACTGGAATTCATCAAAACAAAAAAACCTGTTCTTCAAAACAGTTAGGAAAACACCAAAAACAAACCACTGAGTAGGAGAGAAATACTTGCGAAACACATATGTAATAAAGACTTGTATCCAGAATTTACAAAGAACTCTTATAACTCAATAACAAACTCAGTAAAAACCAAACAAACAAGAAAAGCTAAAAGATTTTAACAGACACTTCACCAAAAAAGATGTATCAGTAGCAAACAACCATACAAAAAGATGCTCAAGATCATTAGTCATATAAAGAAAACACAAATTAAAACAGATACTTTGACACATCCATTAGAATAGGTAAAATTAAAAAGATTGACAACAGGCTTGGTGCCTGTAGCTCAGCGGCCAGAGCGCCAGCCACATACACCGGAGCTGGCAGGTTCGAATCCATTGCAAAGAATGACAACTACAACCAAAAAATAACCGGGTATTGTGGTTGGCGCCTGTAGTCCCAGCTACTCTGGAGCCTGAGGCAAGAGAATCGCTTGAGCCCAAGAGTTTGAGGTTGCTGTGAGCTGTGATGTCACAGCACTCTACCGAGGGTGACACAGTAATACTCTGTCTCCAAAAAAAAAAGAAGACTGACAATATCAAGTGCTATCAAGGATGTGGAGCTACTGGAAGGCTCACAAAACTGTTAGAATGTAAAACCAGGCCAAATGTGCAAGGTTTCCCTGTAATCCCAGCACTCTGGGAGGCCAAGGAGGAGGACTATTTGATGCCAGGAGTTCAAGACCAGCCTGGGCAACATAGCAAGCCCCCATCTCTGAAAAAAAATTTAAAATTAGGCCATCATGGGTGGCTCACACCTGTAATCCTAGGCCATGGCAGGAGTTACTTGAGCTTATTTCAAGAACAGCCTGAACAAGAGCAGGACCCCATCTCCCACTAAAAATAGAAAAACTAGCTGGGTGTTGTGGCAAGTGCCTGTAGTCTCAGCTGTTTGAGAAGCAGGAGGATCTCTTGACCCCAAGAGTTTGAGGTTGCTGTAAGATATGATGACACTATGGCACTCAACCCAGGGTGACAGAGTAAGACTTTGTCTAAATGAATGAATGGATGGATGAATACATGGCAGGGATGGTGGCACTGAGGAGGAGACAGGAGGATTGCTTGAGCCCATAAGCTTGATATTACTATGAGCCACTGCATTCTAGCCTGGGTGACAGAAACCCTGTCTTAAAAAATAAATAAATAAATAAAAATGTTTTTGATTTTTTTGTCTGTTTGTCTTTTGTAGAGACGGACTTACTCCATGGCCCTCGGTAGAGTGCTGTCGCATCGCACAGCTCACAGCAACCTCCAGCTCTTGGACTTAGGCAATTCTCTTGCCTCAGCCTCCCGAGTAGCCGGGACTATAGGCACCCGCCATAACGCCTGGCTATTTTTTGTTTTGCAGTTCAGCCGGGGCCGGGTTTGAACCTGTCACCCCCGGTATATGGGGCCAGTGCCCTACTCGCTGAGATACAGGTGCCACCCAATTAAAATGTTTTTAAAAGAATATATAATGGTATGGCCACTTTGGAAGCCAGCTTGGCAGTTTCTTTATAAATTTAAATATACATTTACTATATAATCCAGCAATTGCACTCTTAGGTAGTTGTATTACCTAAGAAAAATGGAAACAAAGCACAAAAAGACCCATTCGTGAGAGTTCATAATATCTTTACCATAGCTAAAAATGATAAAGCAACCTAAATGTCTATAAACCAACTACAGAATAAACAAATTATGATAGATCCATACAATGGAATGTTACTCAGCAATAAGAACTGAACTGCTGATATTCAACATGAATGAATCTGACATTATGCTAAAAGAAAGAAATCACACATAAGAGTGTATGTTATACATACTATATACTACATGTGTATATACATATAGGGTAACATAAGACTCCATTTACATGAAATTCTAGAATGGTAAAACTATACTAACAGAAAAGAGAGTCTCGGCGCCTGTGGCTCAAGTGGCTAAGGCACCAGCCACATACCCAGAGGTGGTGGGTTCAAACCCAGCCCCAGCCTGCCAAACGACAATGACAACTACAACCAAAAAATAGCTGGGTGTTGTCGTAGGTGCCTGTGGTCCCAGCTACTTGGGAGGCTGAGGCAAGAGAATCGCTTAAACCCAGGAGTTGGAGGTTGCTGTGAGCTATGATGCCACAGCACTCTACCAAGGGTGACAGCTTGAGGCTGTTCAAAAAAAGAAAAAGAAAAGAGATCAGAGATTTCTAGGAACCAGAAGTGAAGTGAGTACACTGACTATAAAGGGTCATGAGATAATATACAGAAATTGTCTATATAATAATTGTGTTGATGACTGCATGACTGTGTATACATGTCAAGTCCCTGAATTACAAACTAAAATTGGGGAATTTTGTTGTATGGAAATTTTATCTCAATGGAACTTATTTTTTTAAAAAATAAACCTTATCATGAAATTGAGGCAATAATTACCACAAAGTACTCAGGAATGAAAGTAAAATATCAATTCTTTATTGCAGGACACTAATAATATAGATTACTCAGAAGCACATAATTTGAAAACATCATTTCTTTGGGGAGTATTTGCTCCACGTACCTTATTTAGAAATATGAGGGCAGGCTCGGCACCTGTGGCTCAACGGGCTAAGGCGCCAGCCACGTACATCTGAGCTGGCGAGTTCGAACCAGCCTGGGCCCACCAAACAACAATGACGGCTGCAACCAAAAAAAAAAAAAAAAAAATGGCCAGGCATTCTGGCGGGCGCCGGTATACAGTCCCCGCTACTTGGGAGGCAGAGGCAAGAGACTCACTGAGCCCAAGAATTGGAGGTTGCTGTGAGCTGTAATGCCTCGGCACTCTATCCAGACAGCTTGAGGCTCTGTCTCAAAAAAAAAAAAAGAAAAGAAATATGAGGGCAAACACAAGAAACTACTAAATTATTTGAAATGGTAATCTCTAGGAAGCGGAAATTAGATGGGGAGAGATAATGCAGGGGAACTGTTACTTTTCTTTACAAGCTATTTATTATAGTTTTAATTAACTTTTTAAACTACATACATATATTACTTTTTTTTTTTTTTGTAGAGACAGAGTCTCACTTTATTGCCCTTGGTAGAGTGCTGTGGTGTCACACAGCTCATTGCAACTTCCAACTCCTGGGCTTAGGCGATTCTCTTGCCTCAGCCTCCTGAGTAGGTGGGACCACAGGCACCCACCACAACGCCCAGCTACTTTTTTGTTGTAGTTCAGCCGGGGCTGGGTTTGAACCCACCACCCTCGGCATATGGGCCCAGGACCTAACTGACTGAGCCACAGGTGCCACCCCACATATATTACTTTAAATTTTAAGAATGAATTTAAAATAACTGCTACATCACTTTTTATTGCCCTATACATACTAAAGTTATGCATTTGTGAAGTAATCAACTACATAGAATCTTGAAAGTTAAAGATTGCTCTTCAATATATTTTCAAAAGTTTACAAAGGACATTTATGATAAACCACTAATTATTCAGATCACCTTATTAGTTCGCAGCACATTCTATCACAGAACAGTACTCTATTAACCTTTAAAAATAGAGAAAATATCAGTGATTTTCTAAATAACCTAACTTACAAATTATAATTCAATGTTTTAGGAAAACATTAGTCAGGCATTAAATAAACATTCAGTAAAACCTACTGAAACAACAACAAAAATGGCACCATAACTAAAGGTGATAAACGTAAAGCTCATTTTTTGAAACTGCTCCTAATTTTAATACTCGGTTCCTCCCTATAGATATAGTAAGAGTCTATTTCAAAGAATCTTATTATCTCTAAGGGAAGTATACCACAAAGAAAGGTAGTTCTCAAAGGGAATATGGGAGAAGAGGCTAGAAGGGTGACTGAGTCTCCTTGCTCTGGGAGAAATGGGAGAGGGGAATTGCCATCTTCCAACTGGCTACAGGCACCCCATCCCTTATCATCAGTTTGTTCCAAGTTTTAAAGGAATCAGGGCTTAATATTCATTCACCCTTTCCACTTTTCCTTCTTCTTAGCATCTGTCACATGTTCAAGACTTTTCATTAACTTACTGCAATAAATAAGAACAGGCAATCTTTCTTTAAAAAGCAGTTTTATTGAGGTATAATTTACATATTATAAAATTCATTCATTTTAAGTATACAGTTCAATAACCTCTGATAAATTTATACAGCTGTGTAACCTTTACCACAATCCATTTTCAAACACTTCTATCATCCCCAAAGTTCCTTCCTTTCCATATGTAATCAGTCGCTGCTCGTGTCCCTCAGGCCACCATTGATCTGTTTTCTGTCTCTGTAGTTTTGCCTTATAAATTTCCTATAATGGCATCAATACATACTCTCATGTGTCTGACTTCATTTCACATAATGTTTTCATGGTTCATCCATTTCATTGTACATGTGAGTTGTTTCTTTCTTTTTACTGTTGGGTGATATTCCAGTGTATGAATATACCACATTTTATTGATTCCCTCATCAGCTGATGGACATTTTGACTGGTTCTAGCTCTTTTTTTTTTTTTTTTGAGACAGAGCCTCAAGCTGTCACCCTGGGTAGAGTGCCGTGGTGTCACAGCTCACAGCAACCTCAATCTCTTGGGCTAAGGTCATTCTCTTGCCTCAGCCTCCCAAGTAGCTGGGACTACAGGCACCCACCACAATGCTCATCTATTTTTTGGTTATAGTTGTCATTGTTGTTTGGTGGGTCTGGTGGGTGGATTTAAACCCACCAGCTCCAGTGTATGTGGCTGGCGCCCTAGCCACTGGAGCTATAGGCGCTGAGCCTGTTTCTAGCTCTTAATGATTATAAATAACACTACTCTGACCATCCCCATGCCAATCTTTCTGTGAGCATGTAGAATAGGAGATCTTCACCTTAAAGGACTTCTTACAGTTTACCACTAACATCGGAGTTACCTCTCACACTTAAGAAAATGGCTAACAGTATAAAGCACATACTGGTCCTTAAGCTACTGATACTTAATAAATGTTTACTCGAAGAATAAAAGAAACATGTTACTTAGCTATTTCTGATAATATATATCAGAAAGCCTCAACTTCACGTGATTAAGAAATCATAACTGTATCTCCAATGACTATATCTGCTACAAATACAGTAGCAATAAGAACAAAGATGTAAACATCCCTAAATCAGTTTCATACAAAGCAATCAATTGAGCTTTCTCCAAAACTCTTCTTAAAGATATCTGTCAACATTTCATCAAAAAAATACCTTCAGGGCGGCACCTCTGGCTCAGTGAGTAGGGCACCGGTCCCATATACCGAGGGTGGCAGGTTCAAACCCGGCCCCGACCAAACTGCAACAAACAAATAGCTGAGCGTTGTGGTGGGCACCTGTAGTCCCAGCTGCTCGGGAGGCTGAGGCAAGAGAATCACCTAAGCTCAGGATTTGGAGGTTGCTGTGAGCTGTGATGCCACAGCACTCTACCAAGGGCAACAAAGTGAGACTCTGTCTCAAAAAAAAAAAAAAAATACCTTCAGATATCCATGATCTTGCTCAAAGTGTTCAGCCCTTCATTCATGCAGTAGGTGTTTATGAAGTACCTCCACTGGGAATATAAATACTCTAAAATTACTATAAGATGCGCCTACCCTCATGGAACTTGCATTCCATCACCCCACTTTTTGCAAAAAATAATTAACGAAGCAGGATTCATTAAGAAATCAACTATATGCCAAACACTATGGTACTATATCCTTACAATGTTAGATAACTATTATTCTATTTAATTAATTTATATATATTTAAAACACTTACATTTCATATAGATAAATTTTGTTTCTTTAATAGTGGATTAACTGATAAATTCTATAAAAAATACTAGACTTTGAGCTTTTGATAACAGTAACCCCCTAATTAACAACAATTCTATAAAAAGATGAAATTCAAACACTTCCTTTGGACTTACAGTACTATTTCCAGGAATAACCTGCTTTACAAACTGACTAGATACTAATATGCAGATGTTACAAAGGACTGATTAGATACTAATATGCAGATGTTAAAGTGATATAATGTATACCAAATAGTTTTAGTAGAGCCATATCTAAAATTCTAAATTTTAAATTAGTAACTTACGTGCAATAACTGTTAACCTACAAAGATTACAGCAACCAATCCTAATAGACTCAGTATGAATGGCAATATTTTGTCTGGAGTATTTAGGGACATTGAAGATCACTTCAGTTCTGTTGTCCATATAGAAAAAATACACTAGATACGGTGGGATCAAAATTAAACACCAAAGCTCACTCATGTGTCTTCTAATACCAAGGCAAACTTCTTATATACTACCCTTTAGCTCCTTTTATTACCTAAAAGGTTTTTTGTTTTAGTCTCAAACAGTGAGAGCCTAAATTATCCCTGCCTAATTAACCAAAATCAGAATAAAAGAAAACATCATTGCTTCACCAAAATACGAGACTCACTCAAGACAAAATTACCTTGTTTCATAATTGAGAAATACCCAGTTTTAAATGGCTTCAAGACTCCAGCCACTGAGCCTCAAAAAACTGGCACTTATGTAGTATTCTCAAAGCCAACAAAAATATTCCTTCTGATAAACAAAGGTAAAGAAATAAGCACCTCAGAAAAACACTCTTGTCCAATGTCACAAAACTAAATAAAATCTGTAACACATTCCCTGAAATGTATGCAATAAAATTAATAACAAAATTTTCTATTGAACCAAATGGTTTGTCTTATAAATTAGTTCCTCAGACAAAACACAAGGAATTTTATTCTAATGCCAAGTTATGGAATCCCTGTATCTCCCTGAATGCATGTTAATCAATGGTCAAGTATATACTGTGAATCTATAGCATTCCTACAATAACCTATTGTAATCTCTTTTTCTATAAATTTAAACAATTTGCTCTCTGTTCTTTGCATCTGGCATAAAAATGGCCCTGTTCACAGCATCTTACTGCCTTGTATTATTTGCCATTTTATTATATGTAGATAATATATTTCCAAATACATCATAAGCTCCTCATGGAGCTCACGCCTCACAGCAGGGAAGCATATACAGCAACAGCTGTATGTAAGTTCAATAAATTTGGTTACTAATTACCTTCAAGAGAGCAATTTCAATAGCTAGTGGAAAAGGAAGCAAATTGCAGAGGGTTAAAAAAGAGCACTCATAATAAGGTACTAAAAGCAGCAGGCACAGACCACACATTTCAGGCATTTGACAGAGCAGAAAAACAAAGCAGTAACACATAAAATTCCAGGTTACAGTCACTGAGTCTTAGTTTTTAATTATTACTAAAGGCTGTTTGCTGATCCCAGAGAAACAAATCTCAGAGATTTGTCTCATCTTTTAGTTCTACCTGTGGAAATTACTTGGCACAGCAGTCGAGTTTCCTCATCAAAAAAATGGGGAAAATATTCTATTCTACCTCATAGAAGTGTTCTGAAATTTAAATGAGGTGATAATGTATGTTAAACAGCTTTAAACACAAGTGGAATATTAAATGAAAGGTATTACAATTGTTGTTATTGTCAATTAAGATGGAGTCTACCCTTTGACCCAACAATTCTAATTCTTCATTTTTACCCTGAGAATCTAGGTGGACAAATACTAAGGTACCTGCAGAAAGATGTTCATTAACAGCCCTGTTGGGGAAGGCAAAAAAAAAAAATGTGAAAATAACTTAAATCATTAATGGATGATTGGCTTAATAAATTATGGTATCTACATAAAATAGAATATCATATAATAATTAAAAATAATGTCCACATGGGCGGCGCCTGTGGCTCATCGAGTGGGGCTCCGGCCCCATATACCAAAGGTGGTGGGTTCAAACCCAGCCTTGGCCGAACTGCAAAAAACAGAAAAATAGCCGGGCGTTGTGGCGGGTGCTTGTAGTCCCAGCTACTTGGGAGGCTGAGGCAAGAGAATCACCTAAGCCCCGGAGTTGGAGGTTGCTGTGAGCTGTGGGACACCATAGCACTACACCGAGGGCGATAAAGTGAGACTCTGTCTCTACAAAAAAATAAATAAATAAATAAATAAAATAAATAATGTCCACAGATCTGTAACTGTGCACATGAAGAAATGTTTGAGATAAGTGAAAGCAAGACTGCAAAATGTCCAACCTGAAGCCGCCTTCCCACACCCTCAAACTTGATCAGGTCCTCTGCTCCAGACCTCACGAGATCCTCTGTTTCTCCTGTAGGAAGCTCATCACACTTGAAATAATATATATATGAATGTGTTTCATTCATCAGATGGCAAGCTTCCAGAGGGCAAGGAAAATATATAGTACGTATATGTAAATACACATATACACATATGTATGCAGAGGAAAAGTCTGCCAGTATTTTAAAATGTAGGGGAAAAAAATAATAATATTATTTGTCACTATAAAATAAGATTTAAAATGGGATCTGAAAATATATTTTGCCAAGCCCTACCATCAAACCTCTTTATTAGATTAGTATCTGGAAAACTGTCCTCATTGAAGAAATTACAAAGATCTATGATATATCCAAAAGTATAAACAATGCTGTAAGGAAAAATTTAGAAGAGATTTCTTTCTTCCAGTCCACAGTCCTTGGTTAGGATGATATATATATATGTTACAAGTTAGTTCCTCAGACAACATAATATATATATTTTATATATATATATATATATATACATACATACTGTATAAAATCCAGCTTGGTATTAGAGACAACCCAATGGGTATAAGACTCAAGCAAATCACTTACCATCTCTAGGACACATGCTTCAATCATAAATCTTACCTTCATAAAGCAGAGAACTGTACTAGATGAAATCCTGAATTCCCTTTCTATTGATATATTTTCATGATCTTCCACATCATATATTTAATATTTTGATAAAAAGGCTTCTCATCAAATAGGAACAGAAACAGTTGTTCACTTGATTTACAAGGCACGATCATTCAAGTCTCCTTCAATCTATACTTCCATAGAGGAGTATAACCTTAAGAAATCCGGCAACAGGGAACTTATGCTTTAATGAAGCACTTAATGGAGAGCCCAAGTTTGTTTAGTATGAGACGTATAAATAATTCCTGGAAATTTTTCATTTAACTCAGTTTTGATGGAAGACAGAATATTACAAAACACAAACAGGAAGTGTTAATCACCCAACATGCAGAAAATACTGAAGAACAGTAACAACATCATACAAATTTAACTGCCATTAATCTCTACTTTTGTCCTGAAATTCTGAGAGTTTTCTATTGGACAAAGATCCAGAAACTATTTTTAAACATAGAAAATTTGAAAAACACAGAATAGTAAGCAAAAAACTTTATAAAAATAAGGCTTCATTTAATTATTCTATGAACAAATAGGTACATTAAACAGATAAAAACAGAAGACAAAACATCTCAAATTACTATTGGAGAAAAATCCTCTGTAATTATCCTAGAAAAAGAATTTCACAACTATTTCTCCCCCAAAAACCTGAAAATGCATAAAGACGGCCAGAAAGGAAAAAATAAAGCTAAAAAATATAACAGCACAATAATTCCCTCTAAAATAAGATTAAAACATTACTTTATTCTGTAGTTTAAGAAAAGTTAGGAAAGTCATTAGGAAAGTTGTTTTGTTTTCTTTCTTTTTTTTTTTTTGAGACAGAGCATCAAGCTGTCACCCTGGATAGAGTGCTGTGGCATCACAGCTCACAGCAACCTCCAATTCCTGGGCTCAAGCGAGTCTCCTGCCTCCGCCTCCCTAGTAGCTGGGACTACAGGTGCCCGCAATAACGCCTAGCCATTTTTTTGTTGCAGCTGTTATTGTTGTTTGGCAGGCCGGGCTGGATTCTAACCCACCAGCTCAGGTGTACGTGACTAGAGCCTTAGCCCGTTGAGCCACAGGCGCTTAGCCAGTTGTTTTGTTTTCTAGCGTCCTCATTCTTCAAAGGAAGAAATGAACTACCACTGTTATGAGATTTAGTATCCATAGGATACTACAGAGAAGACATTACCTATCAACCTGAAATTCAAACATAAATTGGTTACTTACTACTTTTCAGGTCACCTTAAGACAATGCAATTATAACGTATGGGTCACAGGCTCATACCATTATTTACTACCAATATATGATAGACTACTGGTTCTTTAAATATATGTTTTGATATTTTATCATGACAAAGGGTGACAATAAAAGTTCTTTAAAATTTAGTATTCTGCAACCTTCTACATTTGTTCAAAAGAATTGCAGTTTGGAGATTTTCATTCTTCAAATACTACATATTGTTTTCCTTTCCAAATGCATTGTCATCAACACCCCTTAGAACACAAAATAATCAGAGTTTGCTAAAGCAGGAGTTGCCTACTATTCTATAATTTCTCCTTTCACTTTAATATAGTACTTAGCCCAAAAAAGAAACTCAGTTTCTACATAAGACTGTCTACCTGGAGTTTGAAAACCTTCTATTCTTTAAGAAGTACGCACTGCGTTCAGGGCCTTGTGATAGGTATTGGGGATAAATGTTTTTTGTGTGTGTGTGTTTTGTTTTTTTTTTTGAGACACAGTCTTATTATGTCGCCTTCGGTAGAGTGCCGTGGCATCACTGCTCACACCTCAAACTCTTGAGCTTAAGCGATTCTCTTGCCTCAGCCTCCCAAGTAGCTGGGACTACAGGTGCTCACCACAACGCCCCAGCTATTTTTTTGGTTATAGCTGTCATTGTGGTTTAGCTGGCTCAGGCTGGGTTCGAGCCCGCCACCCTCAGTGTATGTGGCTGGTGCTGTAACCATTATGCTACAGGCGCCGAGCCAGGGCTAAATGTTTAAGCAGAAGGGACTCACTCCCTGCCCCAACAAAGTTTTTAGTCCAATGGATGAGACATACATTTAAGAAACATTCTATTGTAGAAACTGTATTTCTACAAATGGGATGAACACCATGAAGGAGAAGTAGGAATGCCATGAAGTATGTGAAGACCTAATCTACTAAGGCAGGTGAGGAAAGGCTTCTCTGAGGAGGTTATAACTGAGCTGAAGGTGAAGTGTTATTTAGATAAAGATAACTTGACAAAAGGAGAGGAAAAAATGATTTCCAGGTAGGAATAGAATATGTGCAAAGACTCTGAGGTAGAAGGAAACATGGTATATTGGAGGTAATGAAAGGAGGCCAGCCAGTGTAATTCATGAGAATTATGGCTGCAGGGACACCAGGTAAGAGGTTACTGCAGATGTCCAGGTGAGAAATGATGGTAGCTGCAATCTGAAGAACTGTAATGAAATTAAGAGAAAAGAAGGCAGATTTGAGAGACATTTAGGAAGAAATCATTATTACATTGAGATCATGGCTCATTTAGTAGAGTTTTAAAGATGACAGACCTTAAGGTTTTTCAGTTTTGAGACCAAATAGTAAAGCTGAGACCTTTACTATTTGACCTTATCTAATGCTCCCCCTCCCCCCGAATGAACCAGACAGCTATTACAGCCAGATCCTCTAATAGTAGTAGTATCTTAGTAAGGTTAATTTTAGGAAGTGTGCCAGAAGGCTGTAACCAAGACATCAGTAAAATCAAGCACGTGTTTAAAAAATAGTTATATATTACAGGTCACCTCACAAATAATAAAATTACTGGTATTTGCAAGATACATACTTATAATATCCCATTATATCATGTATTTTCTCTCTTTTGTACTTCTGTGAAAATAAGATTTCAGGGATTAGGGAAAAGGGGGAATAGAAACTCACTTTGGTCAACTTTCAGCATAAATAAACCTATAAAGTAATATTTTTATCAAGAATATCATGTTATACCTGAGAATATTAGGGGGAAGTCAATTACCATTGTATCTTAGATGCTACAACGGTCAGAGAAACAAGTCAGATTAAAATGTATTTTCACTGTATAATACACATCAATGATCAAGATATATGGCAAATGGTCGGTGCCAGTGGCTCAAGTGACTAAGGCGCCAGCCACATACACCTGAGCTGGTGGGTTGGAATCCAGCCTGGGCCCGCCAAACAATGGCTGCAACAAAAAATAGCCAGGCATTGTGGCGGGTGCCTGTAGTTCCAGCTACTTGGGAGGCAGAGCAGAAGAACCACTTGAGCCCAGAAGTTGGAGATTGCCACGGCACTCTACTCAGGGTGACAGCTTGAGGCTCTGTCTCAAAAAACAAACAAAAAAAGATACATGGCAGGAACAGGAACTTCCACAAAGGTAGTTCTTTGATCAGGAAGAAGCAAAATACATACTCACCAATTCTATTCCTTTCCTTGTTTCAGATGATAAAGAAAGGTAAATTTCTATAAATCTTCTAATCTCCTGCTTGATGTAACCAGTATAGTACAAAATCTATCTTAAACCCAAAAGTAAGCTTAAAGGTAACAGGAAGCCCACAGTGTCCCCTTACAAATGGATTAACACTATTTCCCAAATACCGTAGTATTGGAATTTGATCTTCAGTTCCTCTACGTCCATGAAGCAGAATTTTAAATATGTGGTTAAAGAGAAATAATTGGAAGTGTTTCACTTTCATATACTAGTTTCTCTCACAGGCCCCAGCCTAAACCCCATACATGGAAGGACCTTGAGATAAGATGTTCTAAAAATCTATTTCTTTCTCTATCTTTCCTGATACTTATATTTCCATGAAACAAATACTTTCCTTAATCTTAGGTGGTCCAAAATGCATGCATTCTCCCTTGGGTAGCTACCAGAACATGGCATGCTTGTAGTTTTACAAATTTGCTGACATCCTATGCTAAAATACAATAATTAGCATTATGATCCTACAGATAATAGTAGAATCCTAATAGGAGTAATGGCATGAAAGAAACATCATTTAGTCAAAATCCCAAGCTGAGCAAACAGATGATGAAGACTTTTATTAATGACCTGTAACATAATTGGTAAAATCTAGAAATGCACATCTTAATTATGTTTTAAAATCTTTGGGTTGTTAGTAAAAATGTCACATCTGCAATGATGGGGCAATATAATGAACTACTATTACACTAACTGATCTCTAAAACTGTCACTAAATCAGAGTCACAGAACATGGGGAAAAAGGACCTTGGTGAGTATCTAATGAATTCCCTCATTTCACAGATAAAAATAGTAACAGCAGGGAGGAAAAGTAATGAGATCATATACCTAATTACTAGAAAATAGGAAAGACTTAAATACTTGAAGCATGATAAAACCTAGGTCTGATTTCCTATCTGGTACTCTTTCCATGTCCCCAAGTTAAAGAAAAAAAAGTTGTTTAATCTACATATGGATTGAAAGATACACGTAAATATTGCATATTAAGCTTAAAGTTAGTTATGTTTCTAATTTAAAAAATACATTCTGTCCCAAATGAAAAAAATCCTCCCAAAAAGCAAATATATAGAATTCAAAGATTAAGTCAAATGGAGAAGAACAAATGTTTTGTCTCAATGATGTCTGAAATATAAAAAGGACAATCCAACTTCACGAGATCTAATTATTATCCATGGGTGCCTCAGATTTTCTGCATCAAGAACCCTAACCCTGTTCCTTCCTAACCTGCCCCCCTAAATAACTAACCAATCACGTGGCTGGAGCTCCCCAAAGTCTTCAGGAAACTTAGTTACCCTGGGATTGCTCTGACCCCCTCTCCCATGAATGTTTATTACATTCTCTAGACAAAGCTTTGGCAATTGGAAATAAAGGTTTCATTTATTGTTCTCTTATCAATGGAAAAGACAGCCATCTGTTGATCATCTTTTTTAAAAAGTATTTGAAAAGTTCATGAGATGAATACTTGGAATTTGCAGGCTTCCTGGAATAAAAATACTGAAGAAACAGCAAGACACTTTCCAAAGTTTTAAAAAATGGAAGTCAGCTATGCTTGAGTACATCTAGACAAGTATATTCTAAAGGATTTATTCTCCTTGAAGGCTAAACATTTTTCTTTTCTATTTTTGCTTTAACCACCCCTTACCAATCCAATCCTGTGATTAAATCAGAGACAAAACCTCTGTCGTGTGGTCTTCTCCTTCCTCCTCCAACTACAAATCCACCATGCCCCAAACTTCTTACTGTACCTAAATACTTGTATTCCTTTAACAAAGCTGTTGATTCTGCTTTATACCCTGCCAGGCTATTTCTGACTTAAAAACTCTTTTTGGAACATTTTAAACTAGAACAATGAAGGCTGGCCCAAGACTACTTGCAGCACCAGCTGCATTCACAGACACATGCTGCCAAGTCTCTCAGCTTACCATCCTCTCAATTACAGACCTCCCTGTTACAGAAATCCCAGCAAGAACTTCTTTGGTTGTCTTTCCAGATTGTATTCTTGCCCTTCAATACAAAGCCAAGTTATGGTTCCTAGCCTTTATTATTTTTAAAAGATCAAATCCCTGAGGTGGTGGTAAAGGAACCCATCCAGTGTTGCTCCAGAGTTAGTATTAGAGGAGAAATTTAGCTCTGTAGGTCTGGAACTTCAGTATGAGTCTGTGCACCTTCCCTCCAGTTCCCTTCTCTAAACTTCCCCAGCTGGCTACCTGTTGGCAGTGCTGGTGTTGCTGCTCCCGCTGCTGTGTTTCTGTGCCCTGCTCAACCTCCGTGGGGGCTTTGAATGCTGCAGCCGGGGGCTTGGCATGGAGGGGAACGATGAGGCGTAGCCATGTTCACACTCTGGAGAGAGCAAGGAAAAAACAGATATAAGAACACAGATACCCAAATCCATGGATCCACAAATCCGAGGTCCTTACGACAAAAGGTTTTTGAAAGCAGTAGTAGTAAACCGTTTCCACTCATTTGGGTTAGAAAATAAAAAATTCCAGTCCTTGCCTGTATATCAATCCTGTGACATACACAGACCCAACCCACCACCTGAAATGATTTATACTGCCCCTAAACCAAATAATTTCTCCTTCCTGTCCAAAATCCTTTTCTCCAAGAACTCTTTTGAGATAAACACTTTAATTGCTGAGCCCAGCTAACCATTCGCTGCAATGATTTCACTTGTCTCAAAACTCCCCTTTTCCTGCAGGTCTCTCCGCTGGTAGCGCCTCTCCGAGCCCTGAGTTTTTGTGCACATCACATTGTCAAGCACCTGGTTTCAGATGACTTGCTCTCTCCCGACAGCAATTCTCAGAGTTCCTGTTCTCCACACCCCAATCTCTCCCCAGCCTCTACCGGTGGCCACCGCGAAGGGACCCATCTCAGCATACTCAGATCCTCCGCGGCCCTTCCCTCCCTCGACTTCCCCACAGCCTCCCCTGTCCACTCAGATCCGCCCGGCCTCCGCCCCAGCCTCGCCCGCCCCCAGAGCCACCAGCACGCTCCTCGCCCCTCCGGCTCCGGGTCCCTTCGCCCTGGCTGCCCGGCCCTCCAGCGCCCCGCAGCCCAGGCTTCTTCCCTCCCTGCCCCCACGCATGCGAGCACCTCCCCTCACACCTGTGCGCCTCACGCACACCTCCACTTACAAACTCACGTGCGCCTCGATCCACATACACCTGCCCGCGCGCGCGCAGCGCACACCTTCCACACGCGCACCTCCCTTCACGCGCGTGCATCTCGCCTGGGAGCGCACACGCGCGCGCCCTCACCCGTCGCACCGCACTCCCCGCGCGGACAAGGAGCGCACTGGCTCAGGCGTCGGAGACGTGGGAGCCCAGCCGTTACCTCGCTCCCGGCGCTCCAAAAACTCGGCTGCCTCCAGCAGACGCTGCACGTTGATCATCCGCACCCGCTCCATGGGCACCGCGGGTGGCAACCGGGCCTGTCCGCGCTGCGTTCCCTGCCGACAGGAGG
Source organism: Perodicticus potto (assembly GCA_963574655.1). NCBI lineage: Eukaryota > Metazoa > Chordata > Mammalia > Primates > Lorisidae > Perodicticus > Perodicticus potto. Next base: position 52,947 of record CAUYRH010063530.1, on the reverse strand, counting down.
CGCCGCAAGAGGCTACAGTCCGGCACCGCCCCCGGACATGTGCGGCGGGCGGGCCGGCCAGCTCGGCAGCTGCTCGGCGCGCACTCCGCGGCCTCCGCCGCCGCCGGCAGCCAGCGCGCGGTTTGTTTACCTCGCGGCGCGAGCACGGGGGAGGGGCGGGAGCAGGGCCACGGCCCGCCCCCGCCCGCCCCTTCCTCTGCCCCCTGGGAACGTAGTCCCGCCCCGCCCACTGCACGCCGGGAATCGTAGGCACACCGCTTCAGTGCGCCTGCGTCCAGAGGGATTCTGCCGTGGCTGCTGGGAAATGTAGTCCCACTGGGCGTCCCCATTTTTCTCTAGGGTGGAAGAGTAAGAAGTTGCCAGAATTTTGCTTGCGGAAGGGAAGGATTCGAGCCGGCTGCGAGTCTACTCCTGCGAAGCTAATCTCTCAGCGACTCCCTGCGGGTGCCCAGGGAAGGAGGCAGTCCTTATTTGAAGTGCCATATTCCAGTTCTCTACTCCTACCTTCTCATGTAACTGATGTGCCTCAGTTTCCTCTCCTGTAAAATGAGAAAAGTAATACACCCGTACGGACAGCACACACAAAAACATTTGAAAAGCCAAAGTCGCTATTCAAAAACAAGGGATGATTTCCTCAAAGAGGGCTTCCATGAAAGCCTGCTTCCACACAGATAAGTAGTTGGGTGGAGGAGAGAGGTTAACCATATTTCTTTTCTTTCTTTTTTTTTTTTTTCTGAGACAGAGCCTCAAGCTGTCACCCCGGATAGAGTGCTGTGCCATCACAGCTCCCAGCAACCTCCAATGCCTGTACTCAAGTGAGTCTTTTGCCTCCGCCTCCCAAGTAGCTGGGACTACAGGCGCCCGCCACAACGCCCGTCCATTTTTTGGTTGCAGCCGTCATTATTGTTTGGCGGGCCCGGGTTGGATTCGAACCCACCAGCTCAGGTGTACGTGGCTGGCGCCTTAGCCCGTTGAGCCACAGGCGCCGAGCCAGTTAATCATATTTTTAAAAACTTTCTCCCTCTGATTCTCATTAGAGCTTTTAGACTCCAAATAAAGCTTTCTGGTGTTATGACTTCAAGCCTCATGGCTAGTGCCTCTGGCTACTCTCACTGCCAATCTCTTTCCAAGTCCTTAATCTAACAAATCCTCAGTCTAGTCCAGGTTCCTCAACCATGGCATTATGACATTAGGGATGGTTAATTCCCTCTTGGAGCTCTGTTCTGGGCATCGTAGGCTATTTAGTAGCACACTACCACCTCCCAGGTGTAAAGGCCAAAAATGCCTCCAGAGTTACCTAATGTCTCCTGGGACCCAAAATCGGTCCCCACTCTTCCCCCTGTTGAAAGTAACTGATCTAGGTAGAGCAAGGATAAGAGGATCCTAACTATAGAAGGCCCTAAGAGTAAACTGGGGACTATGTAAACAAATCTATAACATTTTCCCACCCTGATTATTTTATTCTGCTGGTTGACATCCAAAACAACAGGAAGCTCTGGTGAGGGGAGAATTGCCCCTTTCCCATGGTCATTCCATTGGCGACTACAGAAAATACTATTTGGGGATGGAAATCTTACCCTCTCAAAAATGTAGCAAGTTTCATGATGCATTTTGGGGGGTTGTTTTTTTTTTTTTGCAGTTTTTGGCCGGGGCTGGGTTTGAACCCACCTCCTCTTGTATATGGGGTCGCAGCCCTACTCCTTTGGGCCACAGGCGCCACCCTCATGATGTATTTTAACACCCCCTCCCTTGTGCTGTGTTTTTTTTTTTTGGTTTGCTTTTTCTTTTTTTTGAGACAGAGTCTCACTATGTTGCCTTTGGTGGAGTGCCGTGGTGTCACAGCTAACAGCAACCTCAAACTCTTGGGCTTAAACGATTCTCTTGCTTCAGCCTCCCAAGTAGCTGGGACTATAGGCGCCCAGCACAACACCCGGCTATTTGTTGTTGTTGTTGTTGTTGCAGTTGTTGTTGTTTAGCAAGGCCTGGCCGGGTTCAGACCTGCCAGCCTGGGTATATGTGGCCGGTGTCCTGCCCACTGAGCTAGGGGCACTGCCCTGTACTGTGTTTTTGACGATTTTCTTTTCTTTTTTCTTTTTGTAAAGTGAACAAAATCTCCAGTGAGGTCACAAGCTACAAAATTCTGCCAGCTCTTTTAAATAAATACTACAGCTGGCACCACATTTAAGAACCAAATAGATGTTCCATCAAATGCAAGGAGCCCCAAAATGAGAGGTGTTCACAAGCCATGAGAGAATTTATTCATTTATTTATTTATTTATTTATAAGGGCTTTGTAAAAGAAACTGTGTTTTTTCAGTTGTTGGCTAGGTCATTCTACATCTGGGTTTTCCCATTGGGTGTTGGTAGCAGTTAGCCTCAACAAATGATGTGTTGGGTAGGGTTGGGACAGAATTATTTACAAGAAAATACCCATTCAGAACATTTGTTAGTCACAGATAGACATTATTAGGCTGAAAGTTAGTTTCCACCACTTGTAGAACCCCTGTAGGCTTCAAATCTCAAATTGCCAAGGATACCCCAGGAACTTAAAAGAGGCAGTTAATGACAAATACATCTCTACTTTGCCCAATGGGAGATAAACCCACCAAGAAAAGTACTGCAAACTGAAAATTTACATGAGTTCAAGATGGGTTTAATTCTATAGGTCATAGAGCCATAGCAGGTTAGTGAAAGAAGGCTAGAGAGGCGGTTGGGGCCCAAGCCTGGTTTTTCAAGGTTAATCTCCAGGTGCACTAACCAGCCCCTTCTTCTAAACTATAGGGCCAAGATGAGATGGAAAGTAGGACAAAAGTCACCAAAAGGCTACCTGCTTACACTGAGCAAGAGAGGTGATGGTGACTGTGGGCAGTGCACAGTGTTAATCCATGGTTTATGTACAGAAATCGCCAGCCTTTTCTAAAAGCAATTGAGGGGACACTTCCTTCCCCCTACTCTGGCTGCCTCCTCAAGTCCTGGCTTGAGCCTTGGCCACAAGGGCCTCCCACAGCACAAAGCTTAGGGCTGTAATCTCAAAAGAGTGATGCCACCCACAAACCATCCCTCAGCAACAGTCTCAGCCTGGAGAAACCCAGAGGCAGCCATGGCTTTTCTTTTGCTCAGGTGAATCTACTTCACACTACAAATACAGGTGGGAAACAGGAAAAGCAAGGCTACCAACGTCTACTGACAAAAGAATGGGAAATCCTACCCATAGTCTGTAGTTCTGTCCTCTCCCTAAAGTATCTTCTCCCTCCCGAGCCCAGGTGGGGGGATGTGGGGAGAGAGGGAGGGAGGGGTAGTCTCATTTGAAAATGAAAAAATGCCCTAGACTCCCCCAGACTTATAACAATCACAGCCTGGATGGGACAGATTCACAAACAATGGAAGCGCCTCTGTTATATCTTTTCTGCAGAGAGGCGAGATGGAGCCAGGTGAAGGGGCCATGATGTTAAACTGCAGGTCCAAAGCCACTGTGTTGGTGTGTTGGTGACACCTGGTGCTTAGAACTTCCCTGAAACTGCAAATTGCTTACTGTGCAGGGTACTGTTTTCTGCAGTTATCTTTAAGGATGGGGGGTTTCAGATAATCAAGGTCGGGGACATGGGAGAGTGAGCTCCGAGGTCCTAAATGAGAACCGTAACAGTTGCACATTTTCCCATCCCCCACCCCAAAATGAAGACCGCAGCCGCCTCCCACTCCTCCCTCCCGAGCCCAGAAACGTGAAGAGCAGCAGAAAACCTTTCTGTCTGCCCAGTGAGTCAGCCCTGCCTAACTTCATGCGTAAGCTCTCAAGTCAGCGGCAGCTCAGAGCTGCGGGTCTGTGTGCAGCCGAGATAAATTTGGGTCTAGAAGGGATGACGTAATGCTAAACCCGAGAGGTAGCTACCTCCTCCCGAGGCTCCAGTCGCCAGGGCTGCAGGCTGACATCCCAACCACACGGAAACGCACCAAGCCACCAGGTGCCCAAGCTGGGGAGAAAGGGAAAGGATATCAGGTGGGGGGGGGGGGGGATGGCAGGAGAGGCAGCGTTAATCTGAGATGGCTGAATCTGGAAGTTTGTTGTTTTTTAACTCCAGTTTTTCCGTGAGATCAGTCCACTAGCAAAGGCTCAAACAGCTACACTTGACTTCCACCCTGACCCACCTCTTCCCTCTTAGAAAGGAGCTTCTTAGATTTTATTAAATGGCCCTTATTCCAACAGCCTATTTCAGTGATTATAATGGATGTGTTAATCTCCAATGTCCTTTTCTTTCTTTTTTGTATGAACTTGGATCCAAGAAGAAATCTGCATTGCAGGATTGAATTAATATGCACATCCAAGTGGCTTGCTTACTCTGAAGCAGCACTTCGGTGTTCTAAGGTGCAACTGATAAGGTATTCAGGAGGATTCTGCTAGGCCCACACCAAGCAAACATTTCATGGTTTATGTCATAGAAGTTTATATTATTAAGCTGATTTCTCAGTACATTTCTCAGTTGAGAAAACTGAAGCTCAGAGAGGTGTGGTCACTTGCCCAAGGCCACACAGCTGTCCATCAAACTGATGGAGCAAGGGTTGAATTCCAGGCCTGCAGTCCTGTGCTGTCTTCTCATCTCCATACTTCTCTTTCTGGCTGATTCATGTTCAAAGAAAAAAAGGAAAACTAGAGTAAGTTTTCTGATCCTTTAGACCTGTGGGGCCCCAATCCTTTAAATGTCAGGATCAAGTTACATGCCCAAAGGATCCTAAGGCTGCTTTTTTCTGTTCATGGTTCATTTTTCCCTAAGGAAAGGTTGCCCTCAGAGTCAACTCTTTCTCTGCTGATGATGACTGAAAGCCCTGAGCCCAAACTCACTGTTCCACTATAATTAAAAGACCACAGGTAAACAATCTTTGTTGTATAGTAGTAGTTTCCCTCATGAGAAATGCTCTCAAACACTTTTTTCAAATGACCTTTGCATCATTTGTTCTTGTAGTCACGTACTATTCTCCTATACTTTGTGGCTATAATCATTTATATTAGTATATTTTGTGACTTTCAGCCATATCTGACATATAATCTGGTTGGCCAGGGTATGTTATTCTTTTAAAGCAGTGTTCAATTCCTTGAGTTAGCATTTTTGCTTAGAGTTTTTGCATCTACATATATTCAAAATGAGAATAAACTGTAATTTTATTTTTTGTTGCATTTATGGGTTTTGGTGTTGCAATGATCTGTTCTTTCAAAGTTGATTTAAAGCCTTAAAAAAATAATAATAAAAGCTGCTAGAGGCCTTCTGCTGCTAAGAGGATGCCCCACATTCTTGCCACAGCCCTGGATAACCCTCCCTTCCCTGCCAGGAGCTGGCCTAGAGTTGCACTGCCCCACCCCTTGGCATCACTACCCCCTTCCAGGGACCAGAAACTCATAGAGGTCACTCTTAGCCCAGCCAGGCCCTAGACACTAAACCACACATTCAGCTCCTACTGCCTTATGTCTGAGTTCTCTCAGCGTCAGGTGCAGCATTTATAATAAAAACAGGCTCTTGCCTGTCTGAAGACATAGGTGTTCTCACCATTTCTTACAGCTCTAGTAATCTGATTCTAGGATGCTGGGGTTCTCCCAGAACAATGTGGTCCACTTGCCTACTCGGTGCCATGTAGCTTGAGCTGACTGTGTGCCCAGAGCCTCTCCTACAGTCAGTTCTTTTAATCCTCAGCACACCACTGAGATTCCTGTTTTATAGACTAGGCCCAGAAAAGGTTAAGTAATTTGCCTAAGGTCACACAAGGAGTGATCAGATTCAAACCTCCGTTTTCTTGGCAGCCACAGCATACATCCATATGAGGTTCAATCAGATAAGATCAAACAGAATTGGTTAGGGCAATAGCGTCAACCAAGGGCAATCCCATTCCTCTAGGAGGCTTTAAAAATGTATAGGAAGGTCTTTTTCAATGTCAAAATGAGTAGGGGTAGGAGTTCCAGTGGCATTTAGTGAGTGGGAACCAAGGATGTTAAATCCAGCAGTATTCCAGACTAATCTGTACAAGAAAAGTCCCACCAATAGCTCCTTTGTTGAAAAACACTAGGGCAGAATGACAGAAAACTCATCATTTACTTAATAAATATTCCTTAAGCATCTTTATGTGCTGGGTCCTAAGCTAGATGCTGAAGATAGATTAAGTAACAAAACTACTTCTGGTCTCTTTCCTCAAGGTGCTTACATTCTCACCCAATATAGACTGATGATAAGCAAGTAACATAACTGTATATTGTGATAAGTAAGATAAGTGGTAAATGATAAAGGGGAAGTAGGTTTAGGTGCGTAGGTATGAGAGCTAGAAAAACAACAAAGGATGTCCAGGACATCTTCCCAAACTTTAAAGAGCACACAATCACCTGGAAATTGTGATAAATGCAGATTCTGCTTCAGCAGGTCTGGGATGAGGCCTGGGAGTCTCATTGCTAATAAGCTCTCAGAGAGTGCCAAGGCAGACCCTCCTCAAACCACACTCACTCCAAACAGCAAGGCTGAAGGCCATGGCAAGGAGTTTGGATTTTTATTCTAAGTGAGATAGGAAAGAAACTATTGTAGGGCTTTGGCTGGGTGTGGTGGCTTACACCTGCTGTCCCAGCACTTTGAGAGGCTGGAGGAATATTCGAAGGCTGAAGCAGAAGGATCACTTAAGCCCAGGAGTTTGAGGCTACAATGAACTATGATTGTGCCAATGCACTCCAGCTTGGGTGACAGAGTAAGGCTAAAAATTTTAAAAAGAAAAAAAAGTGAAGGCCTTTAATCAAATGAGTAACACAAACCAGTTATATTTAGGATCATTCTTGTTTCCTAGATCTGGATCTGGGAAAGGACTATATAGAGGCCTATATCATTTGACCGGAACTAGCTGGCCCACACTGCTTCAGTGGCAGCCAGGACCCAAAGCTCATCTCTGTAGTTCACACTTGTCTCTCTCTTCTGGCATTTCTGGCAGAAACCCTTGGCTCCATATACATGACAGCACAGTTGCCCTACAACCTGGAGGCCTTCAGGATGCCTAGCACAGCCTAATAGGGTGTGGACTCACACTTCTGACACCTTAGCTTGCAAAGCCACAGTAGGAGCCCTACTGGTTGGGTGAGTTCCCCAAGGACTGCTGGGCAAGGGAGTATTGCACGTGCAAGCGGCAATACCCTAGGCCATTGCCCTCTAGAGGAAGGGTCCTGTTAGGCTCCAGTGTCAATGCCAAAAGAACCCTGGAAGGTTTTGGCTATTTTCTTTCTGCCCTGGGATGACGGGAGAGAAAAGGAAGCAATCCAGGCCTGGGGGGCACATCCCCAAGGGGACCCTCAGCCTGGACTTAAAACATTACAGATTCCAATTCTTGTCTCATGCTGACTAATTGCTCCCTGAAGGTTCTGCCAGTGTCTTAAGGTCTCTCTAGGAAGAAAGACCTGGGTTTGCCTCTTCTACTATTTGTTAGCATGTTACCTTGGAAAAGTTAATTGGTCTTGCTAAGTAAGGCCCAGGCTTTCCTCATCTGTAAAATGAGGGTAACTAGTGCACCCACCCATTGGACATTTGTGAGGATTTAACATAAAGCACTTAGCTGGCACATGGTAAAGCTTCAGTAAAAGAAGGCCACTATCACCATTCCTTTGGAAAACAGAGAAGGCATTGCACTTGTCAGCAGCCCTCTTGGGAACAGGTTATTAGACTACCAAGAGACAGACAAGAATTGCTGATTGGTTTCTATCTGCTTGTCATTTGAACTGGAATATAGAACTGGAACTGGAGGCCACACATGCTTCACTTTGGAAGCACCAAGCACACTGTTTGTCTCCTGAAAGATTTTAGAAATTTGTTGAATCGAGCTCAATTTTACAGCTAGTAGAAAGAATGAACGAAAGTTGTTTACAAGGCATTCAGAGTCTTTGGAGTCGATATATAGTAGGAAGGCCAGGCTGTGGTGGAGGTAAGGGGGAGATAAACCAGGTGCACCATACAGTAGAAATAAAAACAAAGGCCATACTAGCTTCCACTTGCCACTCATGGCCAGAAACAGAGTAGCCCTGCACGTGCTCTACACTTTTAATGCAATAGTCCCAGCTCATCTTTCCCTAGTCCCAGGTCATCTTTATTTGAGGATCCTTGCTAAAGGCAATGAAGATATAGAGTATGATATTGCAAATAAGAGGTAATCCAAATCCCTGTTTACTGGCTTTAGTTTAAATTTCCCAATCTCCTTCTCCCTCAGGAAAGAGTGTTTATCTTTCAAATTTTGTTGTGTTTCAATTTCCCTAGCAGATCCTAGACTTGGATATTTGAGGTATGTGCCAAGGGCATGTTGCATGGGAGACTGGTCTTGGCACAAACACTGCTGTGGGCAATCCTCCTAGCATAGAAGGTCCCTATCTGTAAAGAACTGAGAGTAGAATTTATTTATAAGGTTGCTTACATTGTGCTTGGTTTCCTAAGCTCAGGCTGTAAAGAAAAGAAAAAGAAAATGAAGGAGAAGAAGAGATGAACAAAGAAAAGAAAAAAGTCAGTTCTGTAGAAATTATAAGAACATGAAAACGCATAGGATTTTAAACGTGGAGGGTGGAGGCAGGGAGGGAAGGAACTGCAGGCAGTCCCCAGGTTATGAACAAGATGTGTTCTATAGGTTTGTTCTTAAGTTGAATGTGTATGTAAGTCAGAACAGGTACATTTAACTATTACCCATAATAGAGCCTCTGTTCGTGTGAGTTGTATATCAGTGGGATGTTTGTAATTTGGGGACTGCCTGTATTCCTTTTGGAGGCCCAGGATAAATTTCTATTCTGTCTCTAATAATGACTAAAACCAAAGATACAAAGCCTAAGTCAAATGCCATTTTACATTTTGGAGGTTTACTTTAAGACAACTGTGTATTCAAAACCTGGCATTGGAGTAGAGTGAGTACACACTCCATGAGGCCAGGTACTGTACCTCCAGGACCTAGCACGGTGCCTGACATAAAGCAAGTATGTACCCCCCACATGCCAGTTTAACAAATAAATGAATGAACAAACTTGCAAAACAAATTTAGAATGACTGACATACAACGTAATTCCACATCTTACCAAGGTAGTTGCCGTAAGAGCTTTTTCAAGAGTTGCTCTAGTCTCATTTTTTAAAAAAAGAAATTCTATTTACATGTATTTCCTGGAGACTTATTGCTCAAAGCAGGGGTCACCTGAACTTTCAAAATGTTTCACAACCAAGGGGCCCAGCACACGTTCTGCCAAGATGAGGAAGCTAAAGAAGTAGCCTCCTGCTTGGGATGATGGTGGCAAATGTCTGTTATTTTTGGCTGTAGAGATCAAGTCACCTGTTGACAGCTTTAACACTTCTAGCCAGGCCACTCAGGTGCAATGATAAGAGGACTGTTTCCTTTAAGTTGAGCAGAAATGCCAGAAGACAGGTGTCTGTCCCTTGAGAATTGATGCCTCTTTCTCTCTTTCTTCCTTAACTTCTTCTCCCTTCCTCTCCCTTTCTCTCCTCTCTCTCTCTTTCTCTTCTTCCTACTCCAGTGTGAGTCCAAAGCTCTACCCCCAAAAGGAGCGCCCCCACCAAGACATGAATTTCTCCTCTTCAATTAAGGCTTGGGGCAGCCATCTCATCTCTGTCACCAAACTCTAGCTCCTCCCTCCTCCTACACCTCAAATGTAAAAGAAAATATTTTTCTAAGTTTGGCAAATTCAAATTAGCTTCATTTTGAAAGACAATTGAAAATGTTGCAATGACCTTGGTAATAACCAGACACACCCTGGGATCAGTAAACCAGGTTTGAGAATTGCTGACTATATAAGCACTGGACCTATAAAACAAAAGCCGAGTTTGGGGCTCAGGCTGGGACCCATTCTCCCATCAGACAGAAGGGGACACATCCCAGAAGGACCTGGTTCTGCCACTGCTCTGTCATCTTGAGCAAGCCACTGTCCCTCTCTGGGCCTCAGCCTCCATGTCAGTATAGTCAAGATCATGAATGCTCTGTGACTCTTTCTGGCCCTGATGCTGTTCTAACGCCTGCATCCTTTAAAAACAAAACCCAAAATGGAGAGAATGAAGAATGGAAGGAAAGAGAAAGGCACAGAAGGCCAGACTACCAGAAACCTCCCCCCTTTTCTACCTGCTGAAAATTGCTTTCCTTGTCCTGCAAGAAGATTCCCTTGTCTTTCTGGGTTGTTGCTTTTGTATTTCTTTCTCTCTCTCTCTCTTTTTTTAACTCAAAAGCCACAAAACCATAAAATTTACCTCCCCAAAACGGGTCATCTGGAAGCCAGAGCTGTCGGGGATTAGGTGTGTTAGGTCTGACTTACTGGTGGTATCTAAGCGAAGACCAAGCCAGGGCAAGCATGTGCTTCTCCTCCAGAAACCCAGTTTAAATCAATATTTATCCAACTGTATTTATAGAAAGTGGTGGTGGCAGGGAGGAGGGGGTGGGTGGGGAGGCAGGGGGATCTAAAACAGAACAAGCCACAATGACTGATGCAAATCTTTGTGGCCAATTCCCTTCTGCAGGCCAGGCTTTTTCTTAAAAGGCAAAAGACCCGGCTTTTGATGAACCTGCTGTTGGCCCCAGTACCATAGCAACAGCCCCAAGTCCTCTAATATGCCCAGAGGATAGACTTGGGAAAGGCAGCAGGAGGGGGATGGTGTTTCCTAGGAACCCTAAACTTGAGTTAGGGCCAGCAGAGTTGAACAACTCTGAAAAACAAAAATCCTCTCTCGCTGGCTATTCTGTCTTCAGCCTCACTTCTAAACATTTTCTGAACAAGGTGTGTGCAGGATAAAACATGCTTGAATAATCAACAAGGTATTTCAAATACCAGCTCTGCTTCAGGTTGCTGGGTGACCTTGAGCAAGTCATTTCACCCCTTTGGACTTCATTCCTTGGCTATAAAATCAGTACACGTGTGTACAGTTAAGACTGGAGAGCGGCTCAGCGCTGCCGCTTACTGACCATGCAACATTTGGACGCGTTACCTGGCTTCCCTGCTCCTTGCCTACCTCTCTGTAAAAAGGGATAATAAAATTGTATCTGTCACAGGGTTGTTGTAAAGATCGGGGTGGATATGCATGTACAGTCCCACACTTGGTATGTGGTCAGTACTCAATAAATGGTAGCCAGTATTGATATTAGGTAATACAATAGACTTTTGCCCAGCCATCCCAGATGAAAAGCCCCATTTCTGGGTGTGTCAATGGGGAACTATTTTGGTGAGAGATGAAAGATGAGTGAGCAGCTGCTGCCTCAATAACTAACGGAGCCTTCTTTTTCCTCCCAAACCAGGAAGGGCTCAGTTCGGCTTTGCTAACTTCCTAAGGCCCTGTCCTCTTTCCCTGGATCGCCCTTCCTAGTGCACCCAGTGGTGGGGAGCTCTGGAACTCCAAAAGTCACAGTATCCTCTGAACAGTCTTCTTCTGACATTTACCAGTGGGCAGAGACCATATTTAAAACTGGGGGAAAAGCTGAATCAGGGAAACATAATTTAGGGTGCAGAGGAAATAGGGCCTGATTTAAGAATGCTCTTCATACAACTCCACTAAAAACAGTTACCCAATACCACTCCCACCAACAAATCAACCTACAAGGTTTTCAGAAAAAAGCAATAACACATAGTGTAGATGTTCAATACAAATTTGCGGAATGAATGAATTCATCATAAGATGCTTCCAGGCAGAAACATTAGTTGCCATCAAAGCCTTCAATTTCAGCACAAGTTGCCCTAAATCTCTTAGTTTCTAAGCCAGTATCTTTTCACTCTTAGGGTCACAGCTGTTGACAGAATGCAGGTTCAGCTCTCCAACCCTGATCTACCATCTGTTTGTAGGCTTTGGTCAGAGCTCAGTATTTCCTACCCTCCTGCAGGTTTTCAGGGAGGCTATGTTTCCTGGCTTCCAAACCTGAGCCCTGTGCCACAGTCAGTGGCAGCCAGTAAATGACAAATATAACTGATTAACACATTTATATTGTCTTCTGTCTGCCCAGTGGTATGTATATGCAATGGGTGATAAATACTGAATATTGTAAGTGATCTTTTCCCTCAAGAAGCTAATCTCCCTGTGAAGATTAATACACAGAAGCAAGTGGAGAATTCCATGGTTATCTAAGCTCAGAGAAGTTACTATTTATCAAGCACCTATTATATTTCAAGTACTTGAAACATTTAAATGCAGTACCTCATGCAGTTGTTTGGCAATGATAAGAGAATGGTCCTATTTCCTCATCCCCATTTTACAAAAATGAAAGGGAACCTCAGAAAGGATAAGTAATTTGTGGCTAAGATTACATAGCCAGTAAGCCGCAGAGTAGGACCCTGCTCCATATGCTTGCAAAGTTTTCATTCTCTCAACTACTCTGACTTAAGAAATAGAGCCAAGTGGACAGAAATAGCCAAGGGAGGCTTTCTGGAGGACATAGGAGCGGACCTAAGTCTTGAGGGGAGATAGGATACAGATGACTGCAGGGAATTAAGACAATAAGGGCATTCTAGACAAAGGGAAGAGTCTGAGGCAAGCAAGAAGGCTTGCCTGTGAAGCCTACTTGCTGGTGGACCTGCTGGACAGAAGCAGAGACTTCATGGTGGGGTAGAGGAGATTGAGTCAGGAAGGCAGGGTGGGGTCAAATGACACCACACAATAGCAGCTCCCTGCACCCAGGAGGAAGAGACTGTTTCTTGCCCTATCCATTTCCCCTAGAAAAGCAACCCACCCTGGAACCAGGGACCCACTCAAGGAAGAAACCCAAAGCTTGCTAGTCTTGTGTAATCATTCTTTCCTATCTTAAGTGTTGCCTCCAAGGCCACTGGGAAACCCATTTCTCTCCTCCAGACCTTATCTGCTATCATAGCTTCTTCCGCCAAGCAGCTTTTATATACCTGATATCTGTGAATCTCTTTCCCCCTCTGAGTTTTAACCTTTTCCAAAACAAGGACTAAGTCTTTTTCTAAGTATTATTATTTAATTGTCACCCCTCCACTAGACTTGAACAGCATACAGATGATGATGCTAGCTAGCATTTTCTTTTTTACATATAACTTCAAATTTGTGATAGCAGAGCCACAGTCGTCAAGGTTAATATTTCAGGAAGCCTTCAATTTGGGAGTCATAGGGATACACATGCAAATGTACCTGCACTTTCCAGGGACTCTCTTGCCTTGCAAACAGCTGACAGCCAACACTGTTGGCTGAATTTGAACATTTCCCCCAAGAACACTCGCCCTATCTACTGGAAATAATTCAGCACTGTGCCACAACTTAGTGAACACTCTTAGTACGGAAACCTCAACAAGGCAATGAGAAGCAGTTCTGGCTACAATGGAAAATGAAGCAAGCTCCTGCTAAGTAAGCGCTTTGCAAACAGCAGTAAAAACGGAACATGTGAACTCGTGACTAGGGTCTATCGTGCGTCGCAGGAAGATCTCACCTAATTTGAAATGGAAAATCGAGGCTGGACGCTCATCTCCAGGGAAAATTGCGTCCCTTTAAGAACAGACTGGACCAGCTGGCCACACTACAGCTCCCAGAGATTTCCTGGCTTGCATCCTGGCCCCACCCTCCAGCCTCTAGCCTCAGCAACGCATGACGTCAAAGAAGGCTAACGCCGCCGATTGGTTGAACGAAGCAGCTAGGTCAAGTCCAGTGGTAGGAAAGAAGTTTGTCTCCATGTGGAAACCATGTGTCTCTACCAGGGAGGGGGAGGAGGAGGCGGAGAAACCGAGATCAAGTGATTACTGGGGAACTCGCTGAAATGAAGGCAAGGAGGTTGTGCACCTGAGCTGGCCAGCAATACCCTTTACAGTAGTGACCTAAAAAAAAAAAAAAAAGACTTGCACAACAAACAAAACCTAAAGCTCCCCCATCATAATAATAACTAAAAAGCTAGGATCCTTGCTTCCTTCCCAAAACCTGGGACCTGAGAAATGCTGGAATCCTATCCGAACGCCCAGATCCCTCTCCCTCCCCCAACGACTGAATGATGTAAGCGTTTCGGAAAGCAGAGCTCCGGAGCAAAACAAGCCCCGCGCGCGCTGAGCAGCCCGCAGTGCCCGAGCCTGGCGCACGCACGACCCGCCCCCCGACTCGCGTTATTGCTGTGCACACGCGGACCGCCGTGACGCGCGGGCATTGTGTGCAGCGAGCGGAAAACAACGGCGAGCGCAGCCAGCGCGAAGAAGCGCCCCTAATAAAACGAGACAGATGCAGGGCCTGCGGTTTTCCGTACCGGGAGACCAAAAGCGAGCGGGAGATGGGGAAGTGAGTGGGGAGGATAAAGTGGGCCCTAAGGGCCCCTCCCGTTTGCAGAGGTTAACAGAGGGCCAGGTGGATGGTTGCATGGAGTTTGCTGGAGGTCACCCCAGCCTGCATGAGCTGTTGGGAAGAAGGCGAGAGTATGGAGCGGGGTCTCTGCAGCAGAGCTGGGTATGGCGCAGCGCCCCAAGCTCTCGGGGAAATCTGGGGGCCGTTGGCATCACGTCATTTAGAGCCAAACAGCGCCGGCGAAAAGAGGCGAGAGAGCTAAAAATACTCCCGCGGGGAGCGGGCCGGAGAAGGAGGGGTTGCGGGGCCGAGGGACTTATTACGCACACGAAGTTGACTTTGACTGGGGCGCTAGGGCTCCAGAGCCCCTCTCGGGGGCTGGCAGGTTTGCAGCGGTGACGCCTCGGGAGAGAGACGGGGAAGAAGCCCCTCGGCTTCACCAGCCTCTGGAGCCCAGCTCCGCCGCCGCTTGCCCGCCCCGTGCGGGGCAGCCCTAGCTCGGCGCGCCTAGCTCCCTGCTTACGTGACTGGTGGCCACGCCGGAGCCCCGGCACGGGGTAAACAAGGAGGTGGTGGCAGCCAGGGCGGCGGGGGTGGGGTGGGGCGAAGGGAGGTCTCCGATTGTCTGCGTGTGCGAAGGGGGGGCGGGACACTGAGGAAGCTCGGTCGCCTCCGTAATGCATTTGCTGAGTGGTGGGGGCCAAACCAGCTTTGCCACACACTGCCAAGGTGCCCTCTTTGGGTGCACCCCTACCTAATCAGAGCTGAAGCCACAGGACAGACTCCAGAGAACTGGGGGCCGGGTCAGAGTAGCTAAAGAAATCGAACCCCTCCCCCCTGCAACAAAAGCAAACACACCAAAGAAACCACGTCTTCCCCCAGCTCCCCCCACTCCAGTCCTGGCTTTTCGGTAACTACCCTCCAGACGAAGGCACACATTGTGTCCCCAGTCCCCCCACCCCGTCTCCCCCTTGAATAATAGCGAAGCGATTCGGCTACATACACAGACGGCGATGCGCCTCTCTCCCAACCCAGGCACTCCGGGAAAACATGCGAGAAGAGAAATAAAGAACGCACCACCAATCTCCCAACACAAATCCCTGCTTTGGCCTTACAGCGTCTGCACAATCGCACTGCCAGCACACGGCTACTTTAACACTGAAGGCCTGGGGGGTCGATCAGCGAAGGTGTTTTTGTATTTGAGGGTTGTGTTGGGTAGGGGGGAGGTTTGCAAGATCTGACACGTTGCAATCGGACCTTTCTCTCTTGTCTCTTTCTCTCGAGCCTCATTGATCTTTCTACTTGTTCGGGCGGATTAAACCTCCAGGTTTCCTCCTGTCTGTCGGTCCATCTACCTCGTACCCTTCCTCCTCCTCACAGCTATTATTCTGGGGACTGTGCTGGAGACACCGCACGTGCGTGCCCCCGTTAGGGCGCTGAGTTGACTGCTGGGGACGCCTAGGGGATCTAGCTGGCAGAGGCAAAAATGAAACAAACAAGGAAGAAGCCAGGCCGGGGTGGGGTTCCCAGCAACCCCCACCCCAATAGCTCTCTACCTGAATCTGGAGGTTGGCTGGCCGGGGTAGGGGTGTGGGGAGGGCAAATCGACCGGGAAGACGTTTGCCTTCCTCGCCCTGTGCGCTCCCTCAGAAGCTGGGAGCCGTCTCGGAAAATAAAGAAACCGCAGACATCAGCCCACATCTTCGTCCCCAACTATTGTTTCTGCAACATCCCAAAGTTTCCTTCTAGCCGCGTCCCCACGGCCAAGTTTCTCCAGCACAGGACGACGGGTCTGGGGCATGCTGTTGGCACTCCCTGGTCCCGCTGCCCTCACTTTGGGGGGTGGGCGGGAGGAAGGCACCCCAGAGCAACAGAGGTGCAGGACGACTGTGTCCGTGGACGCCGTAGCTTGAGCCCAGTCCGGCTGTGAGAGGAGAGGGGAACGCGAAGTAGACAGAAGGGAGAGGCAGCCCGAGCCCACGCCGTGGAGAGCTGTGTGGTTGTGTTATTGTTGTAGGGTCTGCGTGTTTTCTTTCTGGATCCTCTGAGCTCCGTCTATGGTTTCCAACTTTCGGCTTCTAATCCTCACCCCACCCAGGAACGAGCGACAAAAAGCAACAGCAACAACAACACTTGTCTGCCTGAGACGGCTCCGGGGGAAGAAGAAGGGGGGGTGGAGGAAGAAAGGCGACCTCGAAGAGATGAGCTCTCTCGGCTCAGTTGTCAGCAAACAACAACACTCCCCCGCTGCCCGGCCGGGCCATCCCCTCAGCCCGCCGGAGACAGACAGACCGACGCACCGACAGGCCCCCCTCTCCCCCTCTCTCGTCTTTGTTACATCTTTAGCAGCTTTGTGCGTGCGTGTCCTTTCCCCGGTGTCATCGGCTTTACTGCTGAGGGCTTGATGTATGTGTTGAGGGGTGGGGGTGGGGGGTCTCGGGGCTGAGCTGGCGACAGGGGTCGCCCAAGTAGGCGAAAAGGAAAGAGCCAGGCGCCGAGGAGAAGCCGGGGCCCCCAAACTTACTTTTGTTTTCTTTCTCGATCTGCTCCAGGTAGCTGGCGGCCTCGAGCAGGATCTGCACGTTCTGCAGAAAAGTGTTGATGTGCTTCTCCATCGAGTTCTCGCTGGTGTTGAAAATGTCCGAGAAGGGGCACCTGGGCTTGGTCCCCGCGGGCTCCTCGGGCTGGGCCGGGGGCTGGGGCGCGGCTGAGGCCAGCCCGGAGCCCTCGCAGCGCGCCTCCTTGCGCGGCCGCCCGCGTTTGCCCATGGAGGAACAGGGGTCCGCCGAGCTCGTCCGCTTGCGGGGCTGCGCTGCCCCGCCGAGCTCCGGGCCCCCTGGGAGACCCGGCCGGCTGGGGCGGAGAAGGCGCCGGGGCGGGGAGCGGGCCTGACTTCCCGAGCCTGGCGGCGTGCGGTTGTGTGTGTGAGTGTGTGTCGGGCTCGCTGTGGGTCTGTGTGTATGGGAGATTGAATGAACCTACAGGACAGACGGAGGCGCTATGGCGCCTGGGTCCTAGCGCGAGTCTGTCGCCATCGGACCGGTCAAAATAAAAGGTGGAGACTAACGAGGCAGGGCCCGCCCCCGGGCGGTCTCCGCACCCTTCCCCTCCTCTCCCCAAATCTTACCATAGTGCAGAGCGGTGCATATTAACCAGAGTGGAAAAAATACACAGTCTCTCGGAGGGCATCTGTGTAAAAACAAAAACTATTTCTTCACAGAAAAATAATACCTTAAAAAGGGTCCAGCACATAGTAGGTCCCCAGTAAATGGTAGCTGCTATGACTAAAAAAAAAAAAAATAAAGCCTAATTCAAATGCGAGGACTTGAACCATCCCTGTAACCTGTAACGTAACCAGAAGCAGCTCCTTCCCCCCAGCACTAACACACACACACACATCTGTGTGTGCCTTCACACAGCCAGAAGAAACTCCCAGACCACCCAAATCCGGGTTACAGATTTACTCACTCCTTCTTTCCCCCTTCAAATGCAAAGTTATTTTCCAGGAAGAGGGAGGAGATGTAAGCATCGCTCCACACTCCTCTTCCCAGCCGTGGTCCAGCTGAGCAAAGCTTCATGCCAGGGTGCCTCCACACCTAGCTCCCTTTTATTTGACCAAAAGGCAGAAATGGCAGGCTGAGAACCACCTCCCCACCCCCCAGCTAAATTCCATCTTGGGTTCTGAAGACCCCTACCCCAGTTGACATTGTTTCACAGCTGCTGCGATTAGCAACCATGGATGCTATCCAGCTGTGGGTGGTGCTGTGGGAGTCAGGGGGATCACTTTAGAGGTCATGGAAGAGGGTTCAAATCCCAGCTCTCCTGCAAGTCCCATAACCTCTCTTGGCCTAAGTTTCCACACTGTTGAAATTTCCGGTAAGGTGCTTGTGTGAATTAAATTTTATCTGCACTTAGCTCACTCTGGCCCATAGTAAGATCTTGTCCTCCCAATCTACCCCCAGGCTCTTGCGTCTAAAAGGGGAAGAGACATCTAACATCTGACACAACTTGCATCTAAGAGGAGAAGGTGCGGTGAACAAGACTCTTCTGTTCTTCTTTGGAAAACATCTCTATGACAAACCCATCTAAATATTGTCATCTTGCAAGGCCAGCTGGAGTTTTCCTCCAGGGGAACCACTGACATAGAGGATGCAGAGGATACTGCCCCCTAGAGTTGTGTGGGGCAACCACCCTACTGAAAGGCAGCTTCCTACAAATTTGTCAGACTCTTACTGGAAAAGGAAACTTTTTTTAAAATGGTGAGAAAGTACATTTATTTGCAAAATACTCTCCATATAAAACTTACAGAGCATGTATACGCAAACACTCACTCAGACCCTTTGTGAATTTTCAAAAATATAATAACCTGCTACTGATAACAAGAACAGTTAGTCATTGGCATTTTATACCAATACCTTAAATACCCAAGGTATTTACATTTCAGACCATAATATAATTACACTACACACATGCTCTTTGCTTGTATTCCACCTTATGACAAATTTTGCCTGATCGATTTCTGAATCCTTTGGCTACTAAGGAGTGGTAGGGTAGAGGCTTCTAAGAGCTGGGAGATAAAAGTTCATCTTCTGTTATCAGAACAATGACTGACTTTTTGTTTCTGTTTGAAGCACAATCTGAGTTATTCATGTTGAAATGTCTATAACTGTCTAAGGACTTTAGAAGGCCTCATGTATACACAGTTTCAAATAAGCTTTATCCAAGGCCATTTTGCAAAAGACAGCACTTGGGTGAAATAGCTCTGCTCTCTCTTGCCCCAAATGAAAGGTGTTACTTAGACAATGAACCAGCTAAGCTTAGAGCAAACCTTGCCTTTTCTCTTTAATCCTCCCCATCCCCTGGTAGCATGGATCAAATATACAGTTCTGCACCCCACATGTATGAATATGCACACCCACCAAGACAGGCACACCCCATACATGAGTGCCGGGTGGGGGAAGGGTGTTTTGTAATTATTTATTTACCCCTGTTCCATGTCTCATCCATCTGTGAGCTTCAGAAAGTCCAGTGGGAATCTTCAAGCTGGGCTACGGATCTGACCAAAGCCAAAATAAACAATGGCTTGAAGAAAATCTACAAAAAAGTGCTGATTTGCACTATTCCCACAGCCAGCCACAGCCCCCACCATCATTCCCATGGAAAACACCACTGCTGGTGCCAAATCAAGTTTTCCCCCCATCATAGGGGCATTGTTTTTTGTTATTATGTGAGTTCTTAGCATCAGACAATGGCACCACAAGAGACACAGTGGAGGCAGGAGAAATGTCTTTTCGTTTCACAAAATCTGTGCTATTGTACCCCCCAGAGTCTTGCATATAGTTTAGTTGTACATATTCATTTTGGTAACACGTAAGTGGAGCAATGAATGTGCCAAGCTAAGCCCAAGCCCTTTCCTTATTTGTTTTCAGAGCTCATCAAGTGTTAAATCATATTAACATCGCATTTCTTTCTCCTTCCCTCTCCGTCCCCCAATTAACAGATTTCTCTAATAACGTTGGCCCCAACAGAAAGAGTGGTGTTTCAGGGGTTATATCACAGGACAGGCATCCAGGATGCTGGGTTACAAGCTCAGCTCCATTCCTGATTAGCTTTGCTTCCCAGGAGGAGCCATTCAAACCCTTTGCAACCCTCCTTTTTCTGGGGCTTTGATTCCAGAAGCAAACAGGCCTTTTTGGAAACTTGCTGAGAATTTCTGCAGAGAACAGGTAGGGGATGAGAATGCATCCACCCCAAGTGTGTGAACCCTTTGAAAGAAAAGCAAAAATGCCCATGAGGTCAGCTACAATGCTCCTGGAGGGTCCGGGGGGTACCTTAGGTGCCCACTCAGCCTGGGTCTTGTCTTCTCAACCTTCTGTTTATTTGTTTAACTTATTTGCTTATTTGGTAAATGTTTTTCCAACAACCTTGTTTACATATTAAAGCAAGATTGTTCTTTCCTTTATTTCCTTTATTTGCCCCTCCCCCCAGAACATTCTGTACTCCTACATCAAAGGAGTTGTTTTGTCTGCAATTATTTCTTCTTCACAGGGACTGCTTAATTATTGAAAAGGTGATAGATGAATTGTCACTGAGACCTTCTCACCTTGCATTGGGATGGGATGCTCTTCTCTCTGCCATGAATAAGTCTGGCTCTCCTGTGCTCCTTTACCCTGCTCTTCCTTCCTATAAATTATCCCCTTATTAGACTTTTCTGCCTAAATCTATCACTCCAACTTCTAGCATTACACCTTGGATTTTGCCAACATCTTGGATCTAGAACGTCCAGTCAGGTTCTTCCTTTGGGTTCTTCCTCGCTCTTTGCCCTGTGGACTTGGTAAACACCATCAAGAGGCCTTCTGTCCCCTGCATTGTCCCTTGAGTCCTGATTCACAGAGCCTTCCCAACTGTGCCTTTCCTGGGCACCTTTCCCTTTGGAAAGAAGTCATCCAGCAATAAGTGGAGGTGCTGGCTCATAGTTTCTTCTTGTTGGGGGTCTTAATCTTGCCTTCATCTGTTAGAATGGAGGAGTGGCCCATGGAAAGTCTAGGATTTGAAGATTAGGAACTGTAAGACACAAGCAGATGTGGCAGGAACTGGGAGACTTGCTTCTCCCATTGGCTTAAAATTATTGACTAGACGTCTTTCAACCACTCCCCAGACTCCCAGCCCTGCCACCATGCTCACCAGTGGGTGTGGTCATGGGCAGAGGATAAGTAGGCTCCACCCTATGGTGGAGCTCACTGGGTGTCACCTGCTTCTGGGGGCATTATCTCAACTCTGCTGGACTCTGCCCTCCTTTTCTCCTGGAACTCTGAGTCTGGCAGGCCCTTCCTGGCTCAGTCAACTCCTGGACTTCTATCCAATGTCCAGTACTTATAGGGTTCATTAGACTATGAGCTCATCGAGGGCAGGGAGCATGCCTCCATCCTGCTGGCATCCCCAGCCTCTGGCAACTAGCACAACATGTACATGGCACACAATAGGGACTTAGGTCTTCAGACTAAAGGAATGAAAACCCCTTCTGCCACGTTGAAGACTTGGTACTGGCCTTTCAAGCCTTCTTTGCGCTCGTGTGATAAGAGGCATTTGACATTGTCTGCAAAACTATTCCTGAGTCACTCACATTAAAGATTAAATATCTAAATACTGTCTCAGTGGAAAAACCAGAAACCCACTGAGCCAGATAGTTGAGATTTCCTTACCAAAAATGCAGAGACTCGGCTGCCCTTTCCTCTTCCCTTAACTGCTGTGACAGATCTGATGATGTGATGGGTCTTCTCTGTTATAAGATGCCTCTGATGGAGACTTTTCAAAATCACCAGGCAATGAAGTTAGTGACCTGAGACCAAACTGACAGTCACATGCAGCTTTTTTCCCCAGTCTGGGGTGTCTTCTTAGTCCTTCAGGCCCTAATTTCTTTAACATCTCTATTTTTTAAAATGAGTTCTACAAAGGATTTTAAGTTGATGTACATTTAAGTGTCACGTATCAGTGACGGACACTCCCCAAAGGCATTTGAAATTAAAGATGGCTGATGCCTTAAGCTAAAGGAATAAATTTCTAACATGAAATATGAGGCATCAGGAGATGGAAGGGAAAGGTAGCTTGTAGGTGGCAAAGGGTCTTCCTCCTGATTATTAGCGGGCTGGACTTATGTAAGTCACTTAATCTTTCAGATATTCAATGTTCTCATTTACGAAGCCAGAAAGGGTATATATGAGGGAATTTTGGAAACGGTGAAGTGTGTGCACATGTCAGGACAGTATTAGGCTATGGAAGAACTAGAAGATTTTCAGAGAAAACAAAAATAAAAACCAAAAACTACAAAAAGATAGGAGCAGAAATTAGAAGACCAGAGTTTGGGGCCTGCTCTCCTACTGCACTGCTGTGTAATTCTGGACAAATAATCTCACCATCTTGGGCCTCAGTGTCCTTGCCAGTGAAGGGAGGCACAGAGTCTACCTCTCTCCCACCTCCCAAAAAGCTTCATTAATTCATGTCCCCTGTGTTCATTAATTACAAACTGGGATGTCACCGCCCATTGGGGCTTTGGATCAGCATGGGAGAACCAGTCTGACCACATTGAGCTGGTAAAATTCTAGCCAAAAGCAAAGAAACTGACATTTTAGGTTGCCTAATCTACTTTATCTATGGGAAAAGTCTGCTGCCCACTAGTTCTTTTTATGAAAAGCCAAAAAATAAAGTGGGGGAAGTCCCATTCCTATCGTCAAGGGGGTCTAGGGAACCAGGACTCTTGGACTGAATAATCTGGATGATGCTCCCACATTGGAAGATACACAAAAGCTGGCGTTTCTTGGTTCCTGTCCTTCTTCCTAGACACCTGCCCTCCATCCACCTCTCCTCCCCTCTGAAGCCCATTTTCTCTTTGTCTTTTTTCTGTCACTTCTGCCTGAGGCCTCCAAGTATCTCTCTTCCTTCCCTGACCCAAAGCACAGTTAGGATGGGTGAAAAAGTTGACGAGTGTGGCAGTGAGGATGTTTATCAGGGATAACAGATCCATGAGCACGTACTCAACAGGTAAGTTAATTTACTCCATCAGAAGACACTGAGAGTCTTCTGTGAGCCAGGCTTGTTCTAGGTACATGCACACAGTAGTGAGCAAACATCCCAAAGCTCCCACCCTCACAGGATTATACTTACACACTGCAGATGTCACACAGGCATACACAGGCACACAAGACAGGCCCCTCTTCCCTGTGTGTCTCAGACAGTGAAACATAAACTTCAAAACGGGGCCAGAGTAGAGGGATTCATTGATACCGAAGGACTACTACATCCTCTCATACATCATAGGAGTAGTCAAAAAAGAGTGAGAAAGAGTATGCTTTCGTGTTTCCCTTTTCTTTCTTCTTGCTTATATTGGAAACTAATTTTTGTTTGCGTACAACTTCCCCTTTGTGTGTTTCAACAGTAGCAAAGTATATTCAATTATGTATCAGAATAGTTACTCTTTTAAGAATTTCATATGTCATTTTAATTCACAGAGGTCTGAAGATCTCACAAACGTGTGCCTTGCCAGAGTCACGTCAAAACAACTCTCTGAAATTATAACCTACCTGGAAAAGTCAGAAACATAATCAGAGGCTATTTTCACATAACTACACCCTAAAAAACACCCATCCCAGACAGGCAGGCACAAGAGAACAATGAGTTTGCATACAGTCACAGGAATCTGTTTTGGACTTTTGATACTTAAACACATCATTGTTAAAGTAGAATTGAGTAGAAAATTCTAAACACAGAGGCTAGAATTGGGAAATTCTTCTCCATTTCCTACTTCACTTTCAAAGTCTTTAAGGCAGTGGGTTCTATCAAATCTTGGATTGAACTGGTGTTAAGGAAAAATTATTTTCTTCTTGTTAATTTCATTCTTACATCATTTGAAAATGAACACTTTGGGGTGCATTATAAATTATGTAATGTGGTTTCATACTGTCTTAGAGACACTGTAATTATAAGGCCTTAAATTCATAGAATGCTTAAAATACAGACATACCTTGTTCTATTGTGCTTTGCTTTATCACTCTCTACAGATATTATGTTTTTTTACAAATTGAACGTTTGCGGCAACTCTCCCACAAGCAAGTCTGTGGGGGCTGTTTTTCCAGCAGCAAGTCCTCACTTCATGTCTCTGTGACACATTTTGATAATTCTAGCAATATGTCAAACTTTTTCATTATTATTATACCTGTTAGGGTGATCTGTGTTCAGTGATCTTTGATGTTAATATTTTGATCGTTTTGGGGTGCTGCAAACCACACCCATCTAAGAATTTGTCAATAAATGTGTGTGTTCTGACTGCTCAACTGACCAACCATTCCCCCCTCTCTCTTCCTGTCCTCTTCCCTCCCTATTTTCTAAGATACAACAATATTAAAATCAGGACAACTAACAACCCTACGATGGTGGTCTCTAAGTGTTCATGTGAAAGGAAGAAACGTACATCACTCACTTTAAATCAAAAACTAGAAATGATTAATCTAAGTGAAACTAATTAAGGCATGTCAAAAACCAAGACAAGCTGAAAGCCATGCCTCTTGTGACAGTTGACCAAATTGTGAAATGTAAAGAAAAAGTTCTTGAAGGAAATTAAAAGTACTACTTCAGTGAACACACAAATGATAAGGAAGAGAAACAGCAAAAAGTCTGAGAGAGGTAAAGAAGTTGCAGAAGAAAAGTTGGAAGTTAGCAGAAGTTGGTTCATGAAGTTTAAGGAATGATGCTGTTTAGAGAATGATGCTAAATCTGCACTTCCTGTGGTTTATAAATGCAACAACAAAGCCTGGACGATGGCACATATGTTTACAGCATGGTTTACTGAATATTTTAAGCCCACTGTTGAGACCTACTTCTTAGAAAAAGAAATGATTCCTTTCAAAATATCAATACTCATTGACAATGCACCTCATTACCCAAGAGCTCTGATGGAGATGTATAAGAAGACTAATTTTGTTTTCCTGTCTGACAACACAACATTCTTTCTGCAGCCCATGGATCAAGGAATAATTTCAATTTTCAAGTCATTTTATTTAATAAATACATTTTGTAAGGCTATAGATGACACAGACAGTGATTCTTCTGATGGATCTGTGCAAAGTAAATTGAAAACCTGTAAGAAAAGTCTGTCATTCTAGATGATATTAAGAGTATTCATGATTCTTGGGACAAAGGAGAATATCAACATAATCAGAAGTTTGGAAGAAGCTGACTCCAACCCTTACGGGTGATTTTGTGGGTTTTAAGAGCATTGGAGAAAGTAACTGTAGATGTGGTAGAAATAGCAAGAGACTTATAATTAGAAGTAGAGCTTGAAGATGTGGCTGAATTGCTGCAATCTCATGATCAAATGGATGAGGCATGATAAATGAACAAAGAAAGTGATTTCTTGAGACAGAATCTACTCTTGGTGAAGATGCTGTGAACATCACACAGTCTCTTGAAGTGACAAGAAAAGATTTAGTTCAGTTTTTGTTCTTTTTTTTGAGACAGAGTCTCACTATGTCGCCCTCAGTAGAGTGCTGCAGCATCATACCTCACAGCAACCTCAAACTCTTGGGCTTAAGTGATTCTCTTGCCTCAGCCTCTTAAGTAGCTCGGACTACAGGTGTCCACTACAATGTCCAGCTATTTTTTTGTTGCAGTTGTCATTGCTGGTTAGCAGGCCTGGGCCAGGTTGAAACCCACCGTCCCCAGTGTATGTGGCCAGAGCCCTAACCACTGGGCTACAGGCGCCGAGGAACAAAAGTTTTAGAATATTATATAAACTGGGTTAAAAAAGCTTCAGCATGGTTTAAAAAAATTTACTCCAAGTTTGAAAGGACCACCATTGTGAATAAAATGCTATCAAATGGCATCACATGCTACAGAGAAATCTTTCATGAAAGGAAGAGTCAATTGATGCAGAAAACTTCACAGTTGTCTTATTTCAAGATATTACCATTGCCATCTCAACCGTCAATAACCACCATCCTGATCAGTCAGTATCTATCAACACTGAGGCAAAACTCTCCACCAGCAAAATGATTATGAACTGCTGATGGTTCAAATGATTGTTAGTATATTTTAGCAATATTTTAAAGTTAAGGTATGTATACTGTTTTTCAGACATGTTATTGCACACTTAATAGACTACAGTATAGTATAAACGTAACATTTATACACACTAAGAAACCAAAAACTTAATATGACTCACTTTATTGCAATATCCACTTTATTGTGTTGGTCTAGATCAGGGGTGGGGAACCTGGGCCTTTTAGATCCTTAAGTGCAGCCTTCTGACTCAATCCAAATTTTACAGAACAAATTCTTTTATTTTTATTAATTCACTTATGTTCTTCTTTTATGTTTTATTTTTTAATGAATGTATTTAAAATATAAAGAATAAAATAAGTTTCAATGAAATAATCCTCCCAGTTTGACAAACATAATTAGAATATTAGTAAGCCATAAGGGCTTAATCGATAGCTTCTGTGCGCATGATTTAGTTACAACTTCTCCCATCTGACTGGTGCTACTGTTGCATGAGGCTGGTTGGTCAGAGTTTATGGGAATCAAGAAGGCCAGTCTGTTATCAGCTTTTGACAATAATGTATTGTGTTTATTTAAAGTAGAATGTGTGAATAGTTGCACAGCTGACAGTATTTTTAAATTCTGTCCGCTTAATAGCCCATCATACCAAAGCAGACCAACAGAACCTGGAGGAAGATTTTTAAATGAAGACTGGGAATTGTAATATTATCCTGTTTCTGCTATTGATAAGATGATTTGCTTGCTTTGTGATACTGCAATATCCACATTAAGGAAATTCAATGCTCCTCAGTATCAGTACTCATAAGGACCAAAATTATTTTAAATTACAGGGAGAGATCTGAAAAGTCGTATTGCAGAAATTATAAGACGAAAAGCAAAAGCAAAGATAATTCTTTCAAGCAGCAATAAGAAGTGAAAATAATACCCCTACAGCAACTTATAAAGTAGCTTTTATACTCAGGGGAAAACGAAGCCATTCAGTGATGTAGAAATTGTGAAAGAATGCAATGCTGAAGTTGTAGGATGCTTACACCCTGATAATGTTTCCAAGTACAAACAGCTGCCTCTTTCAAGGATAACCATAATTGATTGAAGCATGAACTTACCTTCAACTTAACAGAACAACTTCATGCAATACTCTAAAAGAAAAAATATATATTATTCAATCACTTTGACTAAATCATCTGATACTACTGACTTGGCACAGATTTTGTACTTTATTCAGGTTTTAACAGATTTTCTTTGCTACAACAAGTTACTCACTTTGGGCACTCTTGTGAACAGAACACAGGACTAGATATCGTCCACAATTTTCAAGTAAGTGTCATGAAGTTGGACTGAATTTGGTAAATTTAGTGAGTATGTGTACAGATGGTGCACCTTCCATGACAGGAAAACATGAAGGGTTTATTGCATGGATAAAAAAAGTATTAACAGATCCAGATTCTCTCATTTCTTTTCATTGCATTCTGCATCAGCAAAACCTTTGTGTTAAAGCTACTATTTTGAATGACACTTTGCAACAAGACATAAGTATTTTTTCCTATATTTGTGCAAATACAACATAGCACGGTCAGTTTTATAAAGCTAAAGTTGAACCACAAGGTATTCAGTGAGGATTTGCTGTTATCATTCTAAAGGGCATTGGCTATAGCAACGACAGGTATTAGACAAAATTTTGTCTCTGCTAATAAATTTTATCTGAGAACAGTTAAATTTAATGAAGAACAGAATAAGCAATGTGAAAGGATTTCTATAGGAATGAAGTATTTCTGTGTCATATATCAAATCAAAATGACTTGAATATTTCTTTGCAAGATAAAACTAAGGCTTTATGTAATATGTGCAAAAATTCTTAGCATTTAGAAAAAAGCAATCTTTTTTCCCAAAACACTCCTTCTTCAAAAGGAAAATTTGGGCTCACACCTGTAGTCCTAGAACCCTGGGAAGCTGAGGTGGGAGGATCCCTTGGGCTCAGACGTTTAAGACCAGACTGAGCAAGAACAAGACACCATCTCTACTAAAAATAGAAGAAAATAGCCAGCCATTGTGGTGGGGACCTGTAGTCTCAGCTACTCAGGAGGCTGAGGCAGGAGGATCATCTGAACCCAGGAATCTGAGGTTGCTGTGAGTTAGGCTGAGGCCATGGCATGCTACCTGGGCAACAGAGTGAGACTCTGTCTCAAAAAACAAAACAAAACAAAAATGGAAATTTCAGATGAACATTTTCCCCATTTAGCAAAGGTAATCAATGCAAGATGATGTATGTGAATCATGTGAAGAATACACAGTTATTACAGACCTATTAACTGAAGAATATAATGAAGGGTTCACTGACTTTGAGAATCATAACATTACACCCAAATTAGCATTTCAGCCTTTCCTAGTTGAAATCACCAATGCACCTAAAGAACTACAGATGGATCTGATCAAGCTCTTAGTAGATGACATTTTAAAATCATTGTTTGATGCCTAGAGAGATCCAACTGAAACATGGAAAAATGCAGTAGAACACCCCTTCTGCAACATGACCAAAAAATGCTTTCTTGTTTTTCAACCACTTATTGCTTGAAATCTACACTTTCCTACCTAACCCAAATCAAGATGCCCTTAAGGTCACAAATGACTGATACCCATTTAGAGCAGTGTTTTTTAACGGCATACTTGAACCTATCGTTTGACTTCTGCGGCACACCTAAATTATGTTGATCAAAAAAAAAAGAGAGAGAGAGAGGAAAAAAAGAATATACTTACTGTGCTTTGAATTTCTTTCAAAAATAATTTAATTAATGATCTTTGAAAGATTTTATAGCACACTTGAGGTCCTCTTATGCGCCATCAGTTGAAAATCACTGATCTAGAGGATCGGCTGAAACTGTGGACCTCCATGCTGCAACCAAATATTCACCATGAGAATCAAATGAGAGAATAACATTAAAATGCTTAGCACGGTGCCTGGAATGGGTGAAGAACTCAATAAGTAGTTGTTATTATTAATGTATTGTCTCTACCTTTTCCAGAATCTGCCTGAAGCTCTTCCTCTCCCAAGGCTTGACAGCAAAAGCAGAGAGGGGCTGTTAGCCCAAATGGGTGGGACCATACAAACTGGAGGTCCCCAAGGAATCCTCTGCTGTACAGAACATAGGCTCAAAGCTCCTCCTTCCTGCTTCTCAGGCTGTGAAGAGAAAACATAGGCCATGCTGTTGGCCAAGGCTGTTAAAATAGGATGACTCATAGCATAAAGAAAAGGGCTGAGATGGACAAAAGAATCCTGACTCCCTGAATTCCAGTTGTTATTTTACCAGTAACTGGTAATGACCTGAGGCAGGCCAATATACCTTTCAGGGTTCAGTTTCCACATCTATACAATGGGTATAGGCCAGGTGACACTTCCACCCATAATGCTCCCTTATAGAAATTCTGACCCTGACTCTACAGTCACCCTCCTGAGAGAATCTTTTTTCACCTGTTCTCGGGTTCTGAAGTGGACTATCAGGGTTCATGCAGGGTGGACAGCTTTGAGAGTTGTCGGTTCCTGCCTGCTCTTTAGGTACATATGTACACCTGTTTTGCTAAAAAGTACAACATGCCATCTTTAAATTACATTTTTCCTTCAAAGAATGGAGGAAAACAATGCTCACACTACCTTTTCCACTTCTTTAAGATGACCCCAAACTCACTCACACCGATTGTCAAAGTCCCTGGTTACAAATAAAACTGAAATGCAAAAGGGCTGTTTGGAAGGTGTCACTCAAAAGCTGAAGCCCTCCCCACTCATTGGAGCACCCTGGATGCACCTGTTCTTTTTCGCTTAGGTAATCCTTTCCTAATCCTTTTTCAAATTTCACCTGCCATTCAGCGTCCACTGCTGTTGTCATTTTTGAAGGACAAACCTGTTTTTCAAGTGATAATTGTGTTGGCCATCTGTCTCTGTTAGCCATCCCCCAATCTTCCTCTAAATCCCAAACGACTGAAATAAGAGTGCGATAAAAGAAAACTTTTTGTCTGGCAGCAACAGACAGCATTTTGTGCATGTTGGTCCAGTGTCAGGGTGATTCTAGGTGGAAGTGACAAAAAAGTCCTCCTTGGGTTTCTGGAATATTCCTGTTATAAGGCTCATGTAACTGGGGAAATAGCTAGCTCTCAATTTTCATATTATTAGTGTGGACCTGGAGAAGAAGTTATGTTGCTTTTTTTTTTTTTTAAACAAGAAGACATAACTGGCTAACATCCATTCTTATGGGTATTCTGAGAAAATGTCTGTGTCCATTAGACTTGAGATAAAGTCCTAATCAAAGTGGTCATGAACTCCTTTTGAAGCTGCACAGGAAATCTCTGGGAAACAAGTTAAGAAGGAAATTTCTCTAGTTCAAAAGAAATTTCTCTTTTATTAGTAATAGTCAGAGATTTGTTTCTGATTCAATTTTAGTAACTTGCCTTGCTGAAAGAAATGCAATAGGAATTCAGGCAGTATCTCCAGGAGATCAAACTCAAAGAGCGGCGTCGGGTTGTGGATAATTAATTTGGGAACATCCTCAACCATCAATCAGAGCTCTGATGTGGTGAAGCAAAACCCAATAGCTGGTTATGTTGGTGTTTATAGGACAGCCGTTCAAGATTTAACACCCTTTTATGGCATTAATTTTATTGGGATAACAGATTTATCCAGAGAGGATCCTGGACTAATTCAGGTCTGATTATCTCTCTGGAAAGATGGGTTCAAAATATCATATAGAGACATTTTATTATCAAAGGACTTATATCATTTAAAAATGTTGATGAGTTATGCGAAAAATTGGAATGGCACCAACATTTCAGTGAGTTTTTGCTTTGGTTAGAAGTATAAGTAAAGGCGGCACCTGTGGCTCAAAGGAGTAGGGTGCTGGCCCCATATGCCGGAGGTGACGGGTTCAAACCCAGCCCCGGCCCCAAACTGCAAAACAAACAAACAAACAAAAAAACACGCAGGAAAGAATTTCTATTTCCAGGAAGATGGGTAGATATTTTTCTATGTGCAACTAAACACTTTGACATTATGTATAAAACAAGAATTAGAAGACTCTAAAAAGTGTAGAGAAAAAGGCAGACTACCTTGCGATCTCAGAACCTAAGGAAAAACATGGTGATAACATTTCCGGGGTTTTATTTTTGCCTATTTATCCATATTTGGAGCTGAGGAAGCCAGTAACCTGGACACGTCTAGAAGTACACACCAAAATAAATAAATGCATACATATAAAACTAAACAAAATGAAACAAAACAAAATAAAACAAGGCT
Organism: Perodicticus potto; assembly: GCA_963574655.1. Classification (NCBI taxonomy): domain Eukaryota; kingdom Metazoa; phylum Chordata; class Mammalia; order Primates; family Lorisidae; genus Perodicticus; species Perodicticus potto. The sequence continues at coordinate 21,880 of CAUYRH010063530.1, read as the reverse complement.
TACCAAGAGCCTGTTCTCTCTAGCCAAAGGACCAGGAAAAGCATGGCCTAGAAGACCAAAAACTTTTAGATAATAACCACTCTACTCCAGCCAAACACTATAGAATAATTGTAACTCCCCCTACACTCTCACCAGAAAAGACCAAGTGAAGAGTCTCAACTTCTACCCTAGCTAGGCTTTAAGGACACTTTCCATTTCCACCAAGTGATGTCAGAGAAGGCAGCATAGGGAGCTGGGACCTTCAGTCCTACCAGCTAGCAGTGAAATCCCTGGCCCCGTAGTTAGTAGAGGCCCAGGGAAACATCCCTGTGCAGCGGGCCCCCATCAGGTGCCAAAGGAGGCCAAGAGGGGAACTTGGACTTATATCTCCACCCAGTAATAACAAGACAGCAGCACCCCCGCCCCAGTGTTAGAGAAAGCCACATGAAACAGAAGGTGGAAATGAAATGCAGAGCCTTATAACATAATAGGAACATTTCCAGGTTTCAACTGAAAAATCATTCATCATTCCAAGAATCAGGAAAATCTCAAAGCAAATGCAAAAGGTGATCAATAAATTTTGGGATGGGGAGAGAGAATTGAGAAGATTTTGGTTAAAGGACTAAAATTTCAGTTAGACAGGAAGAATAAATTTAAGAGATCAATTGAACAACATGGTGACTGATTATCATTAGTAACAATGTATCATTTACTTAAAACTTACTGAGTCGATTTTAAGTGTTCTCACCAGAAACGCATTTTTTTCAAAGTATACAAGATGATGCATATGTTATTGCACTTGATTTAGTCATCCCCCAATGTATACATATTTCAAACATCATATTGTACATCATGCATTTATATAATTTTTATTTTTCAATTAAAAATTAAGTAATCAGGCTCGGCACCTGTGGTTCAACGGGCTAAGGCGCCAGACACGTACACCTGAGCTGGCGGGTTCGAATCCAGCCCAAGCTGCCAAACAACAATGATGGCTGCATCCAAAAAAATGGCCGGGCGTTGTGGCAGGCGCCTGTAGTCCCAGCTGCTTGGGAGGTGGAGGCGGGAGACTCTCTTGAGCCCAGGAGTTGGAGGTTGCTGTAAGCTGTGATGCCACAGCACTCTATCCAGTGTGACAGCTTGAGGCTCTGTTTCAAAAATAAATAAATAAATAAATAAATAAATAAATAAATAAATAAATAAATAAAAATTAAGTAATCCAATGTCAAAACCTAGATGAAAAAGAAATGGTCATGATAAAAATGTTTCAATGAACAATTACAAACACGCTGGAAACACATGAAAAAATAGAAAGTCTCAACACAGAAACAGAGTTTTTTTAAAAATGGAAATTTTAGGCCTGAAAGTTATTATACAATAGCAAAAATAAAAAGCTCAGTGAATGGGCTTAACAGCAGAATTAAGGAGACAGAAGAAAGAACAAATGAATCAGAAGTTAGAACAATAAAAATTATTGTTTTTTAATAATTTAAATCTGAACAACTGAGAGACAATAGATTGAAAAAAAAAAAGCAAAGCCTCACAGACACATGGGACTATCGCAAGTGATCTAACATTCATGTCACTGGAGTTCCAGTAGGAAAGGATGAAGAGAGCTAGGCTGAGAAAGCACTTACTTGAAGAAATAATGTCTGACAATTTCCCCAACTTTTGTTTTTTCTTTTTTTTTTTTTTTTGAGACAGAGCCTCAAGCTGTCACCTAGATAGCAACCTCCAATTCCTGGGCTGAAGCGAGTCTCCTGCCTCAGGCGCCCGCTACAATGCCCGGCGGCCATTTTTTGGTTGCAGCCATCATTGTCATTTGGGGGGCCCAGCCTGGATTCGAACCCTCCAGCTCAGTTGTATGTGGCTGGCGCCTTAGCCTGTTGAGCCACAGACCCCGAGCCAATTTCCCCAACTTTTTAAGAGACATAAACCTACAGATTCAAGAAGCTCAGTGAACCCCATGCAGGATTAATAAGAAAAAAATGCATTCTAAGATACTCTATAATTAAATTTCTGAAAATTAAAGACAAAGAAAAAAAGCTTGAAAGCTGCCAGAGAAAAATGGTGCATCACCTGTAGGGAAAAGCCATTCAAATGACAGCATATTTCTCATCAAAAACCATGGAGGCCAAAAGGAAATGGTATGATCTTTTTCAAATGCTGAATTGTGTACCTACTCAAAAGGGAATATCAAGACATTCTCAGAGAAGGGAAACTAAGAGAATTTGTCATCAGCAGACATAGCCTAAAAGAATGGCTATAAAAAGCTAAAAGCAAGATAGGAAATATTTTTTTTAAAGGAAGCTCGGAGTGTCAGGAAGAACGTGATAAGCAAAAACATGAGTAAATATGCTGGGCCTTCCTTCTCTTGATTTTTCCAGATTATGTCTGATGGGGACAGCAAATATTATAAGACTCTCTGACATGGCTCTAAGTGTATGTAGAGAAAATAGTTAAGATAATTAACTATATGGGATATATGGGGGAGGATAAAAAGACGTAAAGGGAGGTAAGGGCACTACGCTTCATGTAACTGGTACAGTGATAATATCATACACTACAATAAGTTATGTATAATTAATATAATACCTAGAGCAATCCCTTAAAAAGCTATGCAAAGAGATAGCCGCAAGAATGCTACAGAGAAATCAAGATAAAATTCTAAAAATAATGTAACTCGCAGGTAACACACAGGGAGGCAGGAAAAGGAAAACAAGATAGAACAAACAGAAAACAAAACAAAAAATTTAAAAAAATGGCAAACTTCAACCTAGCTTATCAATAATGACTTTAAGTATAAATTGTCCAACATACCAATTTAAAGAGATTGACAGAGGGGATTAAAAACATGACGGAACTCTCTATCTATAAGAAACTCATCTCAGGCCAGACATGGTGGCTCATGCCTTCAATTCCAGCACTTTGGTCACTTTCCAAGGCAGGAAGATCACTTGAGGAGTTCAAGATTGGCCTGGGCAACATAGTATGACCCCATGTCTTTAAAAAGTTAGCCGGATGTAATGGTTTGTGCCTGTATTCCTAGCTACTTGGGAGGCTGAGGCAGGGGCAGTGCTGGAGCCCAGAACTCTGCGGTTACAAGGAGCTATGATTACGCTACTGTACTCCAGCCTGGATGGCAGAGTGAAACTCTGTCTGTGTAAACAAAACAAAATAAAAACACACACACTAAGTACCACAACTTCACCAATATGAAACATAATATCCCTTTGACTATGAAGGAAATTGAATCTGTAATTAAAACACTCCTCAAAGGGAAAGATGGTTTTCACTGGAGACTTCCACCAAACAGAAGAATTAACACCAACTCTAAACTATCTTTTTCAGAAAACAGAAAAAGAGGGTACACCTCAGAAAAATAGGGATAGAGGGAACTCCTTCAGCTTGGTAAAGGGCATCTATAAAAACCTCACAGCTAACATTATACTTCACTGTGAAAGACTGAGTACTTTCCCCCTAAATTGAAGGATATCTGCACTCACCACTCTTATTCAATAAAATGCTGAAGTTCTAGCTAGTACAGTATGGCAAGCAAAGGAAATAATAGGCATACTTTGGGAAAAAAGAAATAAAATTAACACTATTTTCAGATTACATAATTGTCTATGTAGAAAATTCCAAGAAACTTACAATAAAGTCCCTAGCACTAATAGGTGAGTTCAGAAAGGCTGCAGGACACAAGAAAATCAATTGTATTTCTATATGCTATAATACATGGACACTGAAATGAAAAGCAGAACACCACTTACAATCATTTAAAAAAAAAAAAGAAATGCTGCCTACGTTTGTTGGTGCATGCCTATAGTTCCAGCTATGCCAGAGGCTGAGGCAGGAGGTTTGCCTGAGTACAGGGGCTCAAGGCCATTCTGGGTTATATAGTTAGACCCCCCCCCCCCCCATCTCTACTTAAGTGTTAGTACAACAAACATGTCCAGGACTAGTATGATGAATACTACATGATGCTGATGAAGAAAATCAAGGGAGATCTAAATAAATAAATGAGAAAAATACCATGTCCATGGCTTGGAAGACTCAACTATGGCCTAAATTGATATACAGCTTTAATGCATTTCTTATCAAAATCCTGGCAAGATTTTTGTACGTATAAATAAGGTTATTCTAACATTTCTTTAGATTATGGAAAGGCAAATGAATTAGAATAGCTAAAGCAATTTTTTTTTTTTAAGAGACTGAACTCATACTCTAGCCCAGACTGGAGTACAGTGGTGTGATCATAACTCACTGCAGCCTTGAAGTGCTGGGTTCAAATCATCCTTCTGCCTCATCTTTGCTGCTGGGACTACAGGCATGCACTGCCATGGCCAGCTAATTTTTTCATTTTTTTAAGAGAGGGGATCTTGCTGTGTTGCCCAAGCTGGTCTTGAACTCAAGATATCCCCCATCTCAGTTCCCTAAGTAGCTGGGTTTACAGGTGCAAACCACTGTGCTCAGCACTAAAACAAGTTTAAATAAAAAAGAATAAAGGGATAGAAATCGATCTACCTGATTTCAAGCTTGATTTCACCAGAGAAAATATACAGCCTGATGCAGTGGCTCACGCCTGTAATTTTGGCATATTGGGAAGCCAATGCAGGAGGATTTCTTGAGGGTAATCACTGCATTTTGAAAGTCCAAGACAGGATTGCTTGAAACCAGGAGTTTGTGATCAGCCTGAGCAACATAGGGAGACTCTACCTCTACAAAAAATAAAAAAAAATAGCCAGATGTGGTGGCATGCACCTTTAGTCTCAGCTACTTGGGAGGCTGAGTCAGGAGGATTAGTTGAGCCAAACAATTTAAAAGTTTGTGGTTGCATTAGCCACACAAATTAAAACTACAATGAGATGTTAGCTATACATGTATCAAAATAGCTAAAATAAAACAGCGACAACATCAAATGCTGGTAAGGATGTGGAGAAACTGAATCTTTCAAATATTGCTGGTAGGAAAAACAGTAGAGCCACTCTGTAAAACAGTTTACCAGTTTAAAAAAAACAAAAAAAAAACTAAGCATGCAACAACCATATAACCCAGCAATCGCACTTTTGGCAGTATAACCCAGAGGGAAAAAACTTGTGCTCATACAGAAATACATATGTGAATGTTTACAGCAGTCTATCTATAAGAGCCCCAAACTGGAAGCAACCTGATGTCCTTCAGCAGGTGCGTGGCTAACCAAATTGTGGTAGCGCCATACTGCGGGATATTACTCAGCAATGAAAGGGAATGAAATATCTACATAAGCAGCTACCCACGTGAATCTCCAGGGAATTATGCTGAATGGAAAAAGCTAACGTCAAAATGTTACATACCGCATGATTCCATTTATATAATATCCATGAAATGATAAAGTTATAGAGATTAAGAACAGATGAGTGGCACTTTGGGAGGCTGAGGCAGGAGGATCTTTTGAGGTCAGGAGTTTGAAACCAGCCTGAATAAGAGCAAGACCCTGTTGCTACTAAAAATAGGGAAAAAAATTAGCCAGACACGGTGATGCATGCCTATAGTCCCTGCTACTCGGGAGGCTGAGGTAGGAAGATTGTTTAAGCCCAGGGGTGTGAATTATTGTGAGCTAGGCTGATGCCATGGCACTCTAGCCTGGGCAACAGAGCAAGACTGTCTCAATAAACAAACCAAAAAACAAACAAATAAAAGAACAGATTAGTGGTTGCCAGAGATTAAGGAGGAGATGGGTGCAAGAGAGAAGCAGATGTGGCTGTGGAAGGGCAACACGGAGGATTCTTCTCCTGTTAGAAATATTTTGTATCTTGACTGTAACAAACCCCAATATCCTGGCTAAGATACTGTCCCACAGCTTTGCAAGAGTGAGAAATTGGGAAAGGGTAGATGGGATCTACAACTATATCAAAATTAAGTTTTAATTAAAAAATAAGTCAAGAAAAAACAAGAAAGAAAAAAGGAATCAGAATTACTCTTAGAAGAGATAACTATGTTCCCCACTCCTAAAGTATATACATACCTTATTCCACTCCACCTTAGATAGCCTCTGGTCCCCAAAGAGCAACAATTATCTTACTGTGATATAAAATTTTAAGAAGAAAATGAAAATGTATCAGTGTTGCATAGATCTTTAACACAAATGTTTGGTATGATATGTACCAAATTATTCAGGACTATTTTGGCCCTTTCAGACAATCATCACTTGATGTTATATTTACTTTATATATATTTACTTCTTTTGTATATACTTCTATTTGCTTTAATGGTATTTTTTTTTTTTTGAGACTGAGCCTCAAGCTGTCACCCTGGATAGAGTGCTGTGGCATCACAGCTCACAGCAACCTCCAATTCCTGGTATAAATTGATTCTCTTGCCTCTGCCTCCCAAGTAGCTGGGTCTACAGGCGCCCGCCACAACACCCGGCCATTTTTTGGTTGCAGCGGTCATTGTTGTTTGGTGGGCCCGGGCTGGATTCGAACCCGCCAGCTCAGGTGTATGTGGCTGGTGCCTTAGCCCGCTGAGCCACAGGTGCCGAGCCTTTAATGGTATTTTTGAAAGATAATGGGTGCAGCCAAAAAATGAAAGTGAAAACAAAAACTAAAAGACGAAAATGAAAACTGAAACTAAAATGGAAACAGCAGGAGTAAGTCCCTTTTCTGAGCACTATCTCGGGTTGGAGCTTTCTCTTTCATGAATCCTGAGACCTGGAGCCATCGCCCCTGGTTTCTACTTCCATCTTTCCTATGTGGCCATAGTTTTGGGTTCCCTTTTACCCCTCTCCTTTCCAGGCCTCACCAAAAATGAGGTGGCCATGTGGCAGAAGTGCAATGTCTGCCCAGAAACAGAATCTAGCACATGTCTACCCCATCACCCTAAGGAGATCACCCTGGAAATGGGTGCAGGTGTCCAAGGGAGTGCCTAGAAAGGTCCCAGGTGTTGGTCACTGCAAGCTTGGAGTTTGGTGTTCTCTTCACGCCCCTCTCCTTCCTTCTAGCTCCTGTAGCATTCTAGCTATCAAACTTGGATTTCCGTTAGTCTTCAAAAAAAAACAAACCTAAACAATTTCAAAAATAAGTAAATAATCATCACAGAAACACAGAGATGAAAAAAATGAGATAAAAATAATCAAATAGCAGTTGCTACTGATATGTATAAACACATCTCTTTCCACACCTAAGGCCCTTAGTCTGAACCTTTCTCACCCTTCCAGGGGAAAGTAAAAACACATTAGGTGAGAAAGCTATATTGTCACAATACACAAACATTCTGCCAAAGGCCCTGGATTACATGTTCCCTTTGCAAAGTCCTCTGTGAAAACCATGCTCTCCATAGCTACACAGTGTGTGTGTATGTGTATTTTTCATGAAAAATGATACAATGTACAGACTGTTTTGAAACATCTTTTTTTTTTTTCACTCAGTAATGAAACATGAATATCTTTCCAGGTCAATAAATAGGCTTTTAGAATATTTTAATGGCTACACAATATTCCATTGTATGGCTGCACCATAATTTATTTAATCTGTCTCCCAATGGCAGAAATTTAAATTGTTTCCAAAAAAAAGGTTTTTTTTGGCTGTTGTAAACCATGTTACAATAAACATCCTGTAGCAAAATCTTTGCCCACATCCTTAATTATTTCCTTAGGAAACGTTCCTGGTAGGGACTAGCTGTGCATTCCTTTGCACATCTTCAAAGTTATAGAAAGGTTTTGTCAAATTGCCCTGTAGTTTACACTCTAATCAGCTATATATGAAAATGCTAATTCCCCGCCCCTCTCCCAACACACACATAGTGTCCCCATCACTTGGGTGTTGTTCTAATTGTCAAGGACCTGCCAACTAATTTCTGAGTAACTCTTCACCGATGCTTAATGTTTAGGCTGATGATCTTTCCCAGGGAAATTTGCCCCTTTAATGGGCTGCTCTTCTGTACCTCTGCTTGCTGAGCTCAGAGACTGGGTGCCCCTGACTGCCACTACCACAGCGTAGGGCAAGTGCAGGGGGCACGCCTGCCACTCTCTCCTCCCTTTGGGAAGGCGTAACTCCACTAAAAACAGCTGAGCCCAAGTCTGAGCAGTGCCAACCCACGGGGGAGGGGGGTTTACATCATCTCTTCTCCTACTTCCAGATTCACCAAGTTCAGCAGTGGCAGACCTATGAGACAATCTCCAGTTTCGAACTCCAGGCAGGAGTCTCCCTACTTGCCACCCTCCCTCTCGTGGGCTGCCCAGGCCTGCAGGGCAAGCGGCACTCAGTACACGCATCACTGACTGTCAGGCCAGGCTGTCGTACAGCCACATCTAAAGGAAGAGTGTGGGTCCTGAAACCAGGGCAACAAGGGTCTCGGGCCTCAGCCCTCCAGCAGGGACAGCTGGGGTGTGGAGTAGAGCCTCTTTCCTCTCTGCTGTATTTGTCTGGGCCACAGGAAGAAGGGATGTCCTGTTCTCTATCTCTTCCAATCTAACAGGATTGCACAGCAGGAATGTCTGATGAGAAAGGAGACTGCCCCCTCGGGGCACGATCCACGGGGTTTCTCACCACTGTTATTGAGAGTGGCACCTTACATGTGCCAAACACTGACAGCTGAGGGCCAGGGCCATGCTACTTAATGGGTAATTAGCCCATTTGATCTTAGCAATAACTCCGTGAGATAGATACTACCTTTATTCCCATTGTACTGATAAGTAAACTAAGGTGCACAAAGGTCAGAGATTGCCCAAGTTCCGTAGTTAGTAAGTGGGGAAGCTGGGAATCGGACCCTCGTGGTCTGACCCTCGCACCCTGTCCTTAGTCACTGTGTGGAACCGGCCTTTGTTATGATCACAGGGACCTCAGCCACCAGTCACTGACAAGGGGTGTGGCACTGTGCTGAGAACTTGAAATACAGAGTCTCATTAACCCTCCTCCCCCGTGAGGTAGAGATTACAGTCACTTGTTTTTACAGACGAGTAAACGAAGGTCCTGACAGATTTGATGGCTTGTCCCGGGGCCAGGTGAGGCCCGACCGTAACCTCCCACTCTCGGCTTCTTCAACTTTCCTCCGCAAAGCCCAGCTCGGTCCGACTACAGGACAGGACAGGGGGACAGCATCTGTGCACAGCTCTCCAGGGCCGCTGGCAAACAACACCCCTCCCACTGCTGCCTGGCTTATCTCCTAATTACGCATTTTGTCAGGGCAAGTAGCTTTTTGTCCTCCAAACAGAACTCCTCTTCCCTGAAGAAGAAAGCAATTTCCTCCGTGTCAAAGTTGCCAGTATCTTTTCATTGTGGTTTCCTGGCACAGGGCCGGGGTGACACCGTCAGGTGGCTTTGGTGCAGTGTCCTGGCCCTCCCACCCCCTGCGGCCCCCCTGAGGGCTCTCGGCTTATACTCAGGTACAGTGGTATCCGTTTCAAACCCAGCGAACTTTCTGTATTTCCAGAGCAGAGAAGCCTGTAGGCCCTGACTAGATTCCGAATGTCAGTCCAAACCTGGGCTAAAGCAGCCTTCACGGGCCCATGGAGCTTCACCTCCCCCAGGAGAGCCGCTCTGAGGCCAGCTATGGCTGTGGGGTCTCAGCGTCCTCTCTTAATCTAAAAATTTACGTAACTTTACACATACAAACACATGAAATGATACCAAAGTATATAGAATACTATAAAAAGTATATTATTAATTTTGTATCCGCTATTACAATCCTTCCAGAATTTTCTTAATATGTTTGCATTCACTGATGCAAACATATCTTTCTTTTTTTTTTTTGAGACAGAGCCTCAAGCTTTCACCCTGGGTAGAGTGCTGTGGCATCACAGCTCACCGCAACCTCCAACACCTGGGCTCAAGCGATTCTCCTGCCTCCGCCTCCCAAGTAGCTGGGACTACAGGTGCCTGACACAACGCCAGGCTATTTTTTGGTGGCAGCCATCATTATTGTTTGACAGGCCCAGGCTGGATTCGAACCCGGCAGCTCAGGTGTGTGTGGCTGGCACCTTAGCTGCTTGAGCCACAGGCGCCGAGCCAGATGTAAACATATTTTTTAATTAAAAAACATTTATAGAGACAGGATCTCATTGGTCTCAAACTCCTGGACTAAAGGATCCTCCAGCCTCAGCCTCCAGAGAAGCTGGGACTACAGGTATGCACCACAGCACCAGGCATTTAAATTATTTTAATTTATATTTATTTATTTTTAAGTTTAGATTTTTTGTTTTTCATTCATGCAAACATAGACACATGGAATTTTATGGATGTACTCCTTTTTTTTTTTGAGACAGAGTCTCACTGTGTCACCCTCTGTAGAGTGCCATGGCATCACAGCTCACAGCAACCTCAAACTCTGAGGCTTAAGGAATTCTCCTGCCTCAGCCTCCCAAGTGGCTGGGACTACAGGCGCCTGCAACAATGCCAGACTATTTTTTGTTGTTATTATTATAGTTGTTATTGTTTGGCTGGTGCGGGCCAGGTTTGAACCCACCAGCAACTGGTGTATTTTATACACAGAAAAGCAGAGTATAATATACTGTATATAATACAGTATATTTTGTGATGTAGCTTTTACTGACATAAAAATATAGTCTATGAAAGGAAAATATATCTCTCTGTGGTCTTTCCATCTTTTTGAATAGGTACATACTGTGGATATGCTTTCCCCTTCTCTAATTATCTATTTAAGTAGCTATTTATTTTTATTAATTTTTTTCAGACAGAGTCTTACTTTGTTGCCCTCGATAGTGTCCTGGCGTCTTAGCTCACAGCAACATTAAACTCTTGGGCTCAAGTGATCCTCTTGCCTCAGCCTCCCAGGTATCTGGGATGATAGTTGCTCAGGCTGGTCTCAAACTCATGAGCGTAAGCTATCCACCCACTCAGCCTCCCAAAGTGCTAGGATTACATGCGTGAGCAACCATGCCCGGCCTATTTTATTTAAATAGTTATTTTTATTTTGAAAAAGGAATATACACATGAAAGAATGTGAACAATGTCTGCCTTGTCTGCTGATACGTCCCCAGTGCCTGAAACAGCACCTGACAGGTAGTGACTCACTACACAAAGGGTGTCTCCCTCTCACTCCTGCACCCCCAGTACCCAACACCCACCTGTTTCCTGTGCACACACAGCAGGTATTCTTATTTATTTATTTATTTATTTTTGAGACAGAATCCCACTATGTCATCCTCAGTAGAGTGCTATGGCATCACAGCTCACAGCAACCTCAAACTCTGAGGCTTAAGGAATTCTCTTGCCTCAGCCTCCCAAGTAGCTGGGACTATAGGCACCCCCCCACAGTGCCCAGGTATTTTTTGTTGCAGTTGTCATTGTTTGGCAGGCCCCAGCCAGGTTTGAACCCACCAGCCCCGGTGTATGTGGCCGGCACCCTAACCACTGAGCTACAGTCGCTGAGCCCACAGCAAGCATTCTATGCATACACAGCTCATCTGTCAACACAGTCTGGGGTTTAAACACAACATCTAGTTCAGCGCCTGTGGCTCAACAGGCCACATACACCTGAGCTGGCGGGTTCGATTCCAACCTGGGCCCACCAAACAATGACGGCTGCAACCAAAAAATTGCCGGGTGTTGTGGCGGGCGCCTGTAGTCCCAGCTACTTGAGAGGTGGAGGCAGGAGACTCACTTAAGCCCAGGAATTGGAGGTTGCTGTGAGCTGTGATGCCACAGCACTCTATCCAGGGTGACAGCTTGAGGCTCTGTCTCAAAAATAAATAAATAAAAAAAATAAACACAACATCTGCCACCTCTTATCTCCACAAGGTTGGTAGGGTGTAGGGTTAAGGTTAGCATTAGAATTGCTCTGGGGAGCTTTGAGAGAGGGACGGACAACAGCCCCTATGAGGACCCTTTTGGTTATCCCACAAATGGTAGATTAAGTACAAAGGATTGTGGCTGAGTAGTGGTTGGGGACCTGCTTGTCACGGGGCGGGGGTGGGGGGGCTTAGAAAGCTCATCCTGGTGGGCAAGAGTGAGATAGGAAACCCCCCCAGGAGGCTGAGGTAATAGTCCAGGAGAGAGAAAAGGAAGGTCCCAACGATGGGAATTTGGAAGATGTAGTGGATGTGAAAGGCCTTGAGAGTGCCTTTCTAGAAGCCTAGGGTGGGACAGGAAAAAAAGGGAGGGAAAAGTTTTCTTATTTGTTTGTTGGTTGATTTTGTTTTATTTTTTAGATGCTTAAGTCTAAATGTGATTTTTCTTTTTCTTTTTTTTTTTTTTTTGCAGGTTTGTTTTTTTTGTTTGTCTGTTTTTTTGTTTTTGGCTGGGGCTGGGTTTGAACGCCCAACCTCCGGGATTAAGTGTGATTTTTGGTTGAGGGGATAAGACAATAAATGGAAAGGGTGATTTTGAGGAAATAAAAGATTTGATTATATTATGTAATTCTTTAACTCTCAAAGCTTGTGTTTCAGACCTCATTTTCTTTCATTTTTGCCCAAAATTTCTGGCTCTCAGATCAAAGTTCACTAGAGGATATTTGTAAAGAACATTCTTCTAACATTAGTTTGAGAAAAGGCAAAGTTCTTTCCTATATATATTATTTTAAATCTTTTTGTATTGGCTTCTTCAGAAACATTGAGCTACAGGTAACTGAAGCCCAGTGCTATGACATCTTAGTCTGATGACTGGTTTTGCTCTCGGAAACCACCCCTGACACATTTCTTCTCCGCAGGAAGACGCCTGAACTTGGAATAGAAGACCCGAGTTCAAGTCTCAGCTCCAGGGCGGCGCCTGTGGCTCAAAGGAGTAGGGCGCTGGCTCCATATTTTTGAGTCTTGGCTTTCTCTGAGAAACGACAATGATTACGACACCTGTCTTCTTACCTCACCCTGTTAAATGAGAGAATCGGTTAAATAGCATCCACAAAGGGCTCTGTTATTGGTAACCATACGGTTATGGGGGGCATTATTTTTATTTTTTTCATGACCTGACTCTTAGTCTCTTATTTTTCCTGAAGATTATACTCCAGTCCATCTGTAAATGGGGGAGGGAGCTTTGTGCAAAGCCAGGCAAACTTGACCTGATTACCCTGGGGGAGATGGCGAAGGCCAAGCAAGGCAGGGCTTACTGCCCCCAGAGAGCTTATAGTCAAGTGGGGAGGGAGCTGAAGTGGCAATTACCAGGCAGCGTGATAAGTAGTGCAGACATCAGCTCAGGGCCTGTGAAAGAACAGATTTCTCCAATTTAGGGAATCTGACAGTGGGGACTGGTGGTCCGGGAGGGTTTCTAGGGAGGTGTCTACAACGCTGAGTTCAAGCAAACAAGCAAATAAGTAGACAAAGAAGGGCCTAGGTTCTGGGCCTTAATTGGGACAGCCAAATTCACAAGACTGTGGCTATCTCTTACTTTCATCTTATGGACTTGGAAAAGCCCAAAGCACATCTCAGTTTGTTCTTACCCTGCAGGCTGCATCTCTGCCCCGGGGCATAACTCCACACTGTCGTGGAACCCAGGGAGCACCACGTTTTGGCTGACCAATCCACGAAGGGCTTGGGCTACAGCCTCATTGCCTGGAATACATCTGCCTTGGAAACTGCCAGCCTGCCGTAAAAGAGTTTCTTACCGAAGGCAATTCTGTTATTAGGGGAAAAAAAGCCCCTGGCTCCCCCTTCCTTCCCCAACTCCCTGACATGAGTCGTGTCATTAGTTACTCGCTTCAGCAGTTTTATTATGGAAATGACATATTGAAATACAAATTGGGACGCATACAGTGTAATTACTAATACTGCATATTCATTTCCTCCCTTTGTTACTGGTGAGTCCCCATAAAGCCCTCTCACCAGCCACGTCCCCATCCTGCAGTTGATTCTGTGTCTCTTTTCTTCTGAGGGCCAGGCGGGACCGCGAGGGGAAACGCAGCCAGAGGAAGTACCTGCCTTCCCTGAGAAGGGCTATTTTTGTGACAATGCTGAGCTGACTCGGCAGTCCCGGCCTCTGAGGTCCAAGGGCTTCCCAGCTCGTCCTAGACAAACGGCTCTCTGACGGAGCCAGACACGGGAAGTCCCAGCCAGGGGACGTTTCTAAAAAATTAAATGCAACAAAGCAAACATTTCCAGTGCCATAGGGGCCAGCAGGCTAAGCTGGACTCTGTCATCCCCAGGGCCCCTTCCCTCTCTTCCCTCAGCACCCTCTCAGAAGAAGGTCACATGCTTTGGTCAACTTGGCCACCTGCCAGAGCTGCACAGTCACGCATTCAGTGCTATGTAAGCCATCCTGTCTCCCTCAGTGGCCTTGATTCCCCCAACCACCCCCTGACACCCAGGGGAGCACCATGCTTCAAATACTGTAAGCACATATGGCTGAGAGAGTGGGTTCTGGATTCTAATCTTACCTCTGCCACTTAGCAATTGTGCCCATTTAGGACAAATTTACTTAATCCTCCATACCTCACTCTCCCCATCTGTAAAGTGGAGCTACCTGTCATTTTCATCTCATAGAGGTGTTATGAGTCTTAATGCCTTAATCAGGTCAAGCAGGCAGAAAAGAAATATTTGTTGTTTTTCTTTGGCCAGCAGAAGTGACAATGGGCCAGTTTTGAGCCTGGTCCCCAAGAGGTCTTAGCCACTCTGTCTTCTGAAACTCTGTCATTGCTATAAGAAAAAGCCCGGCAAGCCTGGAGGATGATAAGAGATCAAGAAAGAACTGAATCAGACTTATTGTCCCAGCTGAGGTCCCAGACATGTGAGAAAGCCCAGCCACGGTCAACCAATCAACCCACAGATGCCCACAGCTGAATAGAGCATGGGTGAGGCTGTTACAGACCAGAAGTGCCTCCGGGTCAACCCACACACTTGAGAGCTAAAGACGTGCAGATTACTTTGCACAAGTACATGGTGGGGTGATTTGTTATGCACAATAGCTAACCAGCGCACCCAGGAAGCTGTTATTATGCTTGCTCCTTCTGGAACCTTCTCACTGTATTTCTAGTTCATCTAAAGTCCCAGGGACAGGAAGACAGCAAGGTACCAGGGCAAGAACATAGGCCCTGAGGTCAGACAGAGTTCAAAGCTCTAACATATACAGAGGTGTAAATTTTAGCAAATGATTTCTTTTCCATTACATGGGAATAATAAGAATTTTAGCAAGTAATTTCTTTTCCATTACATGGAAATAATAATCATCCAAAGTTGTAATAAGGATCGAATAAAGTAATGGATGGGGGAGCTTCTGGCACCCAGTGGGTAACTCTCTTTCCTCTCTCCACAGAAGCTAAGTGTCATCTGCATAAAATAAAATGTAGTCGTGCTGATCGATACCATTTTTTTGTGATGAGGCTGAGCTGTTAAGCTCAGTTACCTTAGGCTCTAAATAGAAGGTAGAGGTTGTAACCCTCATTCACAAGCACAAAGGAAGTCCAGGAATGTTTTTTGCTGGACTGAAGAATCTCCCCTTGTCTTCATCACCCACTGTTAGGAAATAAAAAGACCCACAATAGTCCTCAAGTCTCACTACCCATGTCACACTCTGCCGCTCACAAGTGGGCAGCCAGCTTAGCGCTTTGGAGGGCCTTCCTTCCATAATTGCTGGGAGTGGGCAGCGCCTGTGGCTCAAAGGAGTAGGGCGCTGGCCCCATATGCCAGAGGTGGCGGGTTCAAACCCAGCCCCGGCCAAAAACTGCAAAAAAAAAAAAAAAAAAAAAAACAACCATAATTGCTGGGAGGGTCCTTCCCCAACCACCCTGCACAATGTGTTCTGGCAGCCAACGCCTTCAAGGATTAGGATATTTCCTAAATAAAGTTCATCAACTCCCTTCTAGAGGAACAATAAGAAAGACAGGACTGACTATCGCCCTGCCCCGCAATGGCAATCAACACAAGCGGAGAGTCCTCCTGGTGGGCAAATTTCTGGGTGACATCAGGGGTTGGGAGGTGGACATAAAGGATATGAAATATCAGTGACACTGCAAGTGGAGTCCCTGAGTCTTAGAAGGTCAAAATCCAAATGGGCCCTGGAAAATATCCTTTTGGGGAAGGCACTCGAGGAAATCAGTGAAAGGTTAAAAAGTCATTTGCATAAAGATATACCAGATGATCCAGAGTGACGAAAATCTGGAAATTGCCAAGTGCCCAGCAGAAGAGGATTGGTTAACCATGCTGTGCTTTATAAATTGACGGACTGCTAATTTGCCGTTTAGAAAGAGAAGTTTAAGTAGATCCATGGAAAAGTGCATATGGAAGAATTTCAGGTAAATGATGACTACAAAATTGTTTCCAAGACTTGATCACATCTGTGTAAAATCTCATATGAACAGTGATGATGGCTGTGGGAAGATAAAATTAAAACAGTAGTTATTTTAAGGTAAATGGGAATCCTTATAATTTGGGGGTCATATTTGCTTAATAGACAGCAAAAAATCTAGAAGGTAGGAAGAGAGAAACACATGGCATGTGGCCTTCAGAACATTGGGCAAGACTTCAATAGTGCAAATTGGAAGAAAATTGGGATGGAGGGTCTTAGGAAAAGTCGTGGTTATTCAAGAGTTGGACTTTGAGTGTCTTAATGATGGATGAACGCTCAGGGGCCTGCCCAGGGACATTTCTAGAGACCCCAGAAAAACAAAGCCAGACCCAAATACCACGCAGCAGCACAGCAGGGCTGTGCTGTGGGGGTAGAGGGAACTTTTTAGGGTTCAGGGAAGCCTTTTCTATGTCCTTCATATCACAGCAGTGAATTAGATGCTTGTGGATAGTAAAAAAGACAGATCCTCAAATGTGTTCAAGTCTTTTTGTCTTGGTTTATTTTTAAAAGATGAACAAAAAACACTACGTAATGATAGGAAAGAACAAAGATGAACAGTGAGGAGATGAGTGCAGTGTCCAATTTGCTTTTCAGGAGCCAAGTTGTATTATCAGGAAGCTCAATGTAGGATGTTTCAGAGCATCCATCTTCTCTGTATACCTTCTCTACCCAGCCCTAACTGCAGCTAGAGACTCGACCCATCTATTCTCAACTTTATTTCATCCAAGAGTTACTTTGGGTACTTGATAAACATGCGGAGTCCAAAGTCCTTCCACCTGATCCAGATTCAGATGGTGAACTCTTTTTCAATAGCCTGTCAGAATAGGACTATACTTTAAGAAGCGCTGAGCTAAAAGGCCAGGTGCAATGGCTCAAGTCTATAATCCCAGCACTCTGGGAGACTGAGGCAGGCGGAGTGCCTGAGCTCAAGAGTTTGAGACCTGCCTAAGCAAGAGGCCCCATTTCTACTAAAAATAGAAAAACTAGCCCGGGGTTGTGGTGGGCACCTATAGGCCCAGCTGCTCAGGAGGCTGAGATAAGGGGATGACTTGAGCCAAGAGTCTGAGGTTGCTGTGAGCTATGACACCATGGCACTCACCCCAGGGCAACAGAGACCCTGTTTCAAAAAAGAAAAAAGCACTGAGCTAAAATACGTTAGTTTACCTTAAAGTTCAAATCTGAATCCAGCCCCTGCCGCCCCTTCCTTTCCTTGCAGCTATATCACTCATTTTCTTGGCTTAGTGGAGAAATGGGAAGCAGGAAGGAAGAAGAGAACCAGGCCCAGGGAGAGTGGGAAGACCCCCGCCACCACCACCGCCTATGGAGAGGCCAGGGACTCTGTCTGCACCGAGAGTTACCGGTGCCGCTTCCCCACGGGAAGGCCTCGGTGAAGTGGCATATGACGGCATTCGTATGTGTGTGAGTTTGGGGGCTTAGATTAGAAGAGGCATGGGGGTGGCATGCAGAGTGCTGCCGGCACCTCTCTGGGCCTCCAACTCTCTCTAGGTGCTCACGGTTAGAAGAGGAGACAGACAAATAAATTGTTATAATAAAGTAATTTTTAAAAATGTTCCAAGAGAGAATGACATGAGTATTGTGGGAGCCGGGCCGAGGAGGGAGTGACTTAATAGCTCTGTGTGGGGGTGTGGGGGCAGGCCTCGGAGAATTATAGCTGATGGTCTACCGAGGGCTGGGCATGGGACGGGCAATAATTTCACTCTCACAACAATGCTGCGAACTCATTTTCTGTGCGTGAACGTGTATCTCAGGAAGATCAGTTGTCACGTCCAACATCCCACAGTGGAGACTTGGACGCAGATCTGTCTAATTCTGAAACACGAGGTGTGCTTCCCCGCTCCAGGGGAGGAAAGGTAGGGTTCACCCAGCTGTGATCTTTGGTGAGTCATTTCCCTGAAGATTCCTCATCTGTGAAAACAGGGTTGGGCTCCCTGTGTACAGCCCAAGGTCCTCCCGGGCTCAGAGCCCTGAGGAGCCTACCAAGACCTCAGGTGGGGAGTGCCGGACCTAGAAGGAAAGGATGGTCCCCCTGCTAAGAGGACAGTTGCCTTCTGAAGAGGAGTCACATTGAGACAGAACTTCACACCTTTGTGTAAGTTGCAGTGAACCTACCAGGGAAATAGGCTGAGATTTTTTTCTGGTTTCGTATTTTGACTCCTGATCTCCCATTGCTGTTAGAAAGTTTAGAGTTCCTCAGTGCACCATGGGATAGAGGAAGCATTCTTTATTGTCAGATTTTTAAAAAGTGACTTTGGGCACTGATGGCTACACAGTAAATGGGCTGGGAAGGTAGGAAAAAAAGCAGGGAGAGGTCTTCTCCTGGGGAGCCCTGGGAAGACCACACTGCGGGCTGAATTGGCCCACATGAAATCTAACCTGGGCTGTTTCAAAATCCCTGGCTCAAGGCTGTTAGGAAGAGAAAGGATCCCCTTGCTCAACCTCCCAGGTCACCAGAAAACCTCTTATTCTGCCAAGCCACACCACACCCCCACCCATTCCTGCCTCCAAAGTATTCTGATACAAAGTTGAGAGAAAGGGACTGGAAACTGGCCATCTCCTTTCTGGGGCAGCAGCTATGGCCAAGCCCAGGGTCACCAGCTGGGGTCAAAGGCAGTTCCCGGAAGAGTCCAGGGTCATCCCTTCAAGGGCATTGCACAGGCAGCTGCTTGGGGTGGGGACATTCAGGCAGAGCCATTCTCCATGGACAAACAGCCAACTTCTGTGCTGCCAGCCTATGAAACCTTGTGTGATAGACTGTGACACTCAGAACATCAGACCAAATCTGTCACAGCTGTGGAACAGGCAGACTGGCTGTGGCTTGTGAAACGGGGGTTGTGGGGGGGTCAAAGCAAGACGTCTCCTGTTTGTACCATCCCTGCTCAGCTCAAAAGGACTCCAGCATCTACTGTCAATAACAGTCGGGAAGCCTTGCTGGGTACTTTTATGTGGATTATCTTATGCATTTCTCAAAGTAACCATGGGATTTGGATACTAGTTATTATTCCTTTTTTTAAATAGATGAACAAATGCAGGCTTAGAGAGGTTAAGTGGTAGAGGCAGGATTAGCACCAAGGCCATCTGGCTCCAGGGCCGGCTCTCTCAGCCACTGAACCCAGGGGAGGTACCAGGTTTCTCCCGGAATTGCCTAAACCCCACCAGGTACTCCCTCCCATTGAGGCCAGTCAATGGGAAATTTTCAGGCGACCCCTCCTTTTGGGAAAAGATAGAGTGGTTACTCCAGGAGTCATGAGGCACATGTTCAAGACCAGGGGGTAGGAGGGGCCGGAGAGGGCAGGGCAGGGGAAACACTTGGGATCCTGCCACCTTGGCCCACCGGCTGTTGTAGGCCCCTGGGCTGCTGGCCCCTGCACAGGCCCTGGGTTCTTCCCCCTCAGCATCTTGTTTTCCTCCTCAAACACATTTGTAAAGCTGTTTTGTGCCAGTATTGACTGACTACTAAATTGCCTGCTCTCTCCTTTGGGTCACAAACACTTTTACGCAGGCCTTCTAGAAATAAAGAGGTGAAGTGCTGGCACCTTCGAAAGTTTGAGAGGGGAGCTCTAACTCATCCTGAAATTGTACCCGAGACAGTGCCACCCAGCCTCAGGCGTCCTCACGTTCAAAGTGAAGGAAAAAATCTTTAGGGGTGGGGAGTGTGGCCTCTGCCTTCAGAAACCTGCAGGGCCATCATAAGAGAGATTAGGAAGTGGGGTAGAAGGAACCCCTGGTAGAGAGGCAGATGTCAGTTTAACATAAGAAAGGCTGTAAAGACTGTTTTCTTGCTATTGTTGATTATTATGATTCTAGCAACAACCATTTATTGAAGATGGTGTCAAGTATTACCTTAAGCACTTTTATCCATACCAGCTTAAGTAAACCTCTGACCACCTGGGAAGTAGAAGCCTGCAGTTAATTACTGTCCCTACATCACAGATGAGAAATTAAGCCCAGTGAAGTTAAGTAACTGGTGGAATATGGCTGAGCTAGCACTGGCAGAGCGGAGGTCCCTACCCGCGTCTGGCTCCAAAGGCCACACTCATAACCATTAACTCCATCCTCCTTACCACCCACTAGTAGAGGTGATGGTGAGTTCCCCATTCCCAGAGGTATTCAAGAGATGCCCCAACTTCTCTGCTACAGGAATCCCTTAAGGTGCTCTTCAACATCCAGATCCCCAGGTCTCCCCCCAGAACCACAGCTGAGTCTCCAGGGAGGCCCAAGAGTCTCTTTCCCGCTAGTGCTAAGAAAGCCTGGGAGAGGAGGTGGGGCCCCATGCCCTGCCCTGCCTGGGCGCCTCACTGCTGCGTGGCCCGAGATTTGGAGATTCTATTTTTAGGCAGATCCTTCCTGAGCCACTGTGTCAGACTTTCTGGCACCTTCTGACGGCTCCAGGGCACCTGAGCTGTCTTCAGAGCCACCTCGATGCCCCAGAGATACGTAGCAACAGGGCTGGGAGGAGCCCTGTGAGCAGGGGAAAGTAGAGGGAAGCCATACCAGCCAGCAGCAGTGGAATGGGAGGAGGTGAGGGCCAAGCCTCCCATGTCTAGCTCAGGTGAGTTAGTGACCCCGAGGCTGGCCGACGGCAGGGAGTCTGTCCGTGTTGCAAGCCTGCCTTGGGGAGGAATTGTTACCCCTTAGTATGGAGCATGGGTGGATGGAGGGCCGAAGGTGGGACCATTCTCTCGACTGCTTTGGTGCATGGAAGATGGTTTGGGGGAAGCTGGTGGAGGAGATTGAATAGAGAAGTGTATCTCCTAGGAACCCCTGTGGCACCAAATGGTGATGGTTGCTGAGACTTCCCTGATTCTTGCCTGTCACCAGACTCTGTGCTGAACACCCTAAATGTAGCTCCCCAGTTAACCCTCATGAAAGTCTCGTGAAATAAGTGCCCTGACTGCTCCCATTTCACAGGTGACTTAATAGACTTAGAGAAGTGACACTGCCTGTCCCCAGACCCATGTGAATGGGCGGAGCCTCGGGGCTCACTGATGCTAACACTATACTCTGAACCTCGCCCGCCACCTTACCTCCTCCTGGTCCCAAGGGAACATCAGTGTTTCTTACCTTTTGGATCATTGACTTTTGAAGACATGCCAAAAGCCATGATTTTGCCAGCTGATGCTCAGTAATATCTACCATGGGCCAAGTACTGTTCTAGGTGCCTTCCATGTCTTGATTCATTTAATCCTAATAGCAACCCTATAGGGTAAGTATTATAATTATCCCCATTTCAAAGACGGGAGAAAAGAGCCTCAGAGAGGTTGGGTAACTTGTGTCAAGGGTCGTTAACTGGTACATCCACACCCCAACCATCACTCTACTCGGCTTTGCTCTAGAGAAGCACTTGAGGGTGCGTCCACACGCCCACACAACTGTGGGCTCACTTTCAGGAGATTGGGGGCTTTCAGGCGATTTGGGGGCTCATTTCCAGGTTAGCAACACTTCCAAATTAATTTTTTTTATAAACTCTAAAGATTTGGTTTTATACTTTCTTTTTTTTTAAATTTATTTATTTATTTATTTTTGAGACAGAGCCTCAAGCTGTCACCCTGGATAGAGTGCAGTGGCATTATAGCTCACAGCAACCTCCAATTCCTGGGCTCAAGCGAGTCTCCTGCCTCTGCCTCCCAAGTAGCTGGGACTACAGGCACCCGCCACAATGCCCGGCCATT